>JBAKBP010024214.1:0-35593 GCA_037953745.1 Lithodes maja
CCATATACAGGTCTCCCTCACTGTCCGATGCCCTGATTTACGATATTATTATAGGTTTTTTGGTGTTTGGGTTTGGGTTTTGGCTGGTCCCAGAATGCATTCCCATTTACCTCATATTTAGTGGTGATGGGCTGGTCTATCAGAGTGAGAACTGAGCGATCTCTGCCATACCCATAGCTTACTCTGACTGTTCCTTTAACTTATATATTTTCTAGATCTCAAGTGACGGCGTCTTTTCCGTGGATTGATCTCCCGATCTACCAAGATTGAAAGCCAAAGCGTCACATTTTTCCTTTGCCCCTTAACTTTCTCTTCATAATTGCTGAGGGGCACAGGGCCCTGGGTGGGTCTTTGGTTTCCCGGGCGTTTCCGCACCCTCAGCTCCCCGCCATGGAGTGGCTTCGGTCACCCAGGCTTTATTGTGGTCGGCAGGGAGGGTTCTGTTGGGGCGCTCAGTTATGGCCTTGGCCTTGCTCGGGGCCTTGGGGCTGTTCGGCCAGGCAGCTTGGGGAACGACAACAACAACAACAACCTCATATTTATGGTTTGCTATACGATTTTCTACTTAAGATCTGGTTTTCAGGAACGTAACCCAATCGTAAATTGAGGTAGACCTGTATCGTGTTGACTGCCTAGGAATAATGTACAGCAAAACTATAGTAGGTACAACTGACATTGATGAAGTTTGTCGCGGTATACGGGCCATAGTGACACACTATACACGGTACGGTAGTCACAGTGTACAAGACAAGCACCATACCAGTGCCGCTGACCCCAAGATCAAGACAATGTGATAGCGATGAAGTTAGTACAGGTAATTAGTAAAAACCCAAATCTCCTCCCCACTTTTGGTCTGTATGAAGCATTTAGGTTGATTAATATGAGCTATTTTTGTTCGCAAACTTTGATCAACTTTATTTTGACAATGTTTTGAAACTTTCAGTATTTTACACAGGGAGTCAAACCAGAATAGTTTTGTTTTATTAGCCTACTAAAGTGAATATGAGACTGAATACAGAAAACTTACTTACAGTTTCTTACAGTTTCTTACAGTAGATTCTTTGGAAAAAGGCAAACTAGGCCTGTGTATCCAGCTCAGTGCCAGTACTTGCACTACTGCGGTCGTTCACTGTGTTGTTGTTGTTCCCTAAGCTGCCTGGCCGAACAGCCCCGAGTCCCTGAGGAAGGCCATGGCCACGATCGGGCTTTCCCACAGAGCTCTCATTGAGTGTAGATTGTGTTGTTGGCGTAAGTGGTTGTGTGAAATGCAGTCTTCTATGATGTGTTTAATGGTATGGGGTGCTGTGTTACATCCCGGGCAGGCGTCGACAACGGAGTCATCCAGTCTCTTCTGATAGCTCAGGAGAGCTGGATGGTGTCCGCATCTCAGCCTGGCCAGGTGGACTCTGTCCTCGCGAGGAAGGGAGGATTCGGGAGGTCGTGCATGCAGCTGCGTGTTGTCTGTGAGTGAGTGGATGGATCGGTGAGAGATATGAGTATGGATGTGCTTCTGGAAGTTGGTTCGGAGTGGGCAGGGAGGGAGAGAGGACAATAATTGTGTGTGATACCGTGTGCTGGGTGTTGTTTTGATATTTCTTGGTGTCTGTGGGTGTGTTGCCATGTAGTTTAGTGGGTGGTCTTGGTTCGTGGAGGCTGCTGCCAGGAATTGAGTGCCTCTCATGTCCAGATGGTCTTTGACTTTGAGGATTTTGGTTTCTTGATGTAGGTGATCTGTGGGTGCAGTAGCTGTGCAGCCTGTAATGATCTTCAGGGCTTTGTTTTGAATAGTCTGTAAGGTCTTATGATGTGTTTCAGCTAGGTTAGAAGCCCAGGCTGGGCTTGCGTATTCCATCACTGATCTTATGTATTGTTTATATACTGTGGTGGTAGTTTCTTTGTTGTGTCCAAATTTTGTGTGAGCAAGTGACCTGAGGGCGTTAAGTCTGGGTGTCAGTTTCTTTTTAATGTTTGTGGTGTGCTGTTTGAATGTCATATGAGTATCATATGTTACTCCTAGGATTTTGGGTGTGTGTGTATGTGTTAGGGGTGTGTTGTTTATGGTGAGTTGAGGGATGTATTCATGTTCTCCTGTCCAGCTTGTGAGCAGGGTTGCGGTGGATTTGGCTGGGGCTAGATTAAGTCTGTTTGTAGTGCACTAGCCATGTAGTGTGTTGAGATAGGGTTGAAGGAGATCTGTTGCTCTTTTTGAGTCATGGTGTGTGCATGTGAGTGTTATGTCATCTGCATAGGAGGCTAAGTTTATTTGGGGTGTATTGGGTGTAGTTATATCGTGCATATACAGATTGAAGAGTGCGGGCGATAGGACGGATCCTTGTGGGACTCCGTTTGGAAAGTTTCTGATTTTAGATGACTGACCGGCAAAAGATACGTGTGCACATCTGCCTGCTAGGAAGTTGGCCAGCCACCTTTTTGTGTTGTTGTGCATGTTTGTGTTATAGATTTTGTTTGTTAGGTTGTGGCGGGGGATGGCATCGAAGGCTTTACTAATGTCGAGTGTGGCTAATAGTGATCTGTGTGGTGGTCTAGCTGAGTTGATGCCGTCAAAAGCTCTTTGTGTAAGGTCTGTGAGAAGAGTGTTTGTGGAGTGCAGTGGCCTAAAGCCATGTTGTGTTGGAGCTAGGGGTAGGTCAGGTGTAATTAGTTGTAATACTAGGCATTCCATGACTTTGGAGGGGGAGCAAAGGAGTGTGATGGGGCGGTGCGAGGAGGGTAGCGTGGGGTCTTTGTTGGGTTTGGGGAATGTGATGATGATACCATGCTTCCAAATGTCTGGTATTGTGTTGTGTGAATAGCTGTAGTTTGATATGTTAGTGAGTGCTTGTATGCCTTGTGGTCCCAGGTGTCTGAGGTGTATGTTGCTTATGTTGTCTAGGCCACAGGCGGGTGAGTGCTTGAGATTGTTGATGATATGCTTTGTCTGGTGATTGGTGAAGGGTGTATAGTCAGGGTCTGTGGGGAATTGTCTCTTACGTTGAATGACAAGTCGGTCGTCTTTGTGAGGTTTTAGGTGGCTGACATGTGAGAAGTGATTGATGAGAGTGTTTGCTTGTTCACTGTGTTGGCGGCGGCGGCAGCAGACGCAACATTTTTACTATTCTGTATTTTTGCTTTATAATCAAACTTCAAATCTTGTCTTCCCCATGCTTTATAAAGATTACATTTAAACTTCCTTATTGATTCGGAATCGACTACATACTGGGGCAGTGCGTTCCACTCATTTACCACTCTATCACAAAATGAGTTCTTTGCCTTTTCAAGCCTATTTCTTTCTTTGTAAATTTTCTTAGAGTGTCCTCTCGTTCTTGTTCCCTCCTGCATCAAGAAGATACATGGAATTGCTTTACTTCCTCAGACTATCAATTACGCATTGTTGGGCTTCTTTTCCACCCAGCATAGAAGTCCCCCATTTTTATCCCCGATAGTGATTTTGATCAGTTCTTTTGTTTTTTTAATGTGTCATTCCTGTTTTGGTTTGTATAATTTTGCAAGATTTACACTATAATTTATATACTGTACTGTACTGTATTTACATAATTTTGATACAACAATTCTTCATTATTTGATTTCAAGGGCCATGCCACACACCACTGCCAATCAGTCATGTACATTCATAATCATTCTTAACCCTTTCACTACTGGGGATGTCTGTTGTAACAGTGTTGTTATATTTGTGCTATATTTAGACGATTTTATGCAGCTTAGGAAGGTTCTGTGGTAATTAAAAGGGTAAATTAAGATATTCTGCAGGTTCTTAATTGCTACACGTCCGTCCTAAGCTGAGTAAAATCGACTAATAGTTGCCAGAATAATGAGAAGAACGTCACCGGTACTGAAGGGGTTAAGGGGGGATGATTTACTGCCAAGTTAATATAAACTGGGTATTAGGCTACGGTACCTTACTAACTGACTGGCTTATCTCTCCATACAGTCGGAGCCCCAGGCATCGAGTGAGGAAATACAGAGCCGGAACGCTTCGCCCGAGTACTCCCCCGTGTCTCCTAGCTACTCCAATAACAGCGCACTATCCACGGCCTCGCTCTCACCCATCCGTGTCTTTGCCGCCAGTCCCAATCGGTCTTCCTCGTCCCGATCCCCTCCACGACTTCCGCCTACATTTCATGGCCTATCCCGATCACCATCCCCTCAATTACGAACCCCGTCTCCTCAACCTCAACCCCCTCTCCAATCACGATCCTCAATACATCAACCCCATTATCAACCTTCCTCCCCTCGACCCCAATCTCCGTCATCTCTTAATCCCTCTACTAACCAGACTACCAACACCACTATAAGAACGGAACC
Organism: Lithodes maja; assembly: GCA_037953745.1. Taxonomy (NCBI): domain Eukaryota; kingdom Metazoa; phylum Arthropoda; class Malacostraca; order Decapoda; family Lithodidae; genus Lithodes; species Lithodes maja. The sequence goes on from JBAKBP010024214.1 coordinate 4,324, forward strand.
CTATGTTAACCAAGCTAGCACAAGTACTGCTGAAGCCAGTGGAATGTCAGCAGCTACGGGTACTACTACTACTACGGCTAAGAAAGATAACATAACCACCGCTAAACAACAGTCGGGTAAATATATATCTTACTTTTGATGACCGGACCATTCATCCATTGGATTGCAACCAGTGCCACCCTTACAAATTATAATGTAAAACTTGCAAACCAAACAAACCAAAACAGGGACGTCACAATATAAAGACAAAAGAACTTATCAAAACCGCTATGTGGAAATAACGCTTTAGTCAAATACAATTTTGAAATAAAAGAACACATAACCACCACATAGGATGTACATCACTACATGAGCAAGTTAATTTGTTTCTAAAAACAAATGACAACTTTGGCACTAGTTTAGCCTTAGTTGAGTTGGGACTGGTTGAATGGTCTACTGGTTGCTCTGACATTAAATCTACTTTTATCTTTTTACTTGTACAGTACTGTACAGTACTTTTACTTTAATCAATTGTACTTGAAAAATACAAGTAAATTCAAGTGCTAGTTTTCATGCATTATAAATATATTTGAAAATATAATGTGAGGAATACAGTATATTGAACTGTATTTAAAAAAAAAAAAAAAAAAAAAAAAAACGGTCCAAAGGTAATTTTAATATTTATTTTACAGGCACAGCAGTTCCTTTGGACGACGACGAAGATGAAGGCCAAATTTGCAGCATCTGTTTTGAAACATGGGGCAATTCGGGCAGTCACCGCCTCGCATCACTCAAGTGCGGCCACCTCTTCGGCTTGGAGTGCATCGAAAAGTGGCTGAAAGGTCAGTCCCGCAAGTGTCCGCAGTGCAATGCCAAAGCAACCAAAAAGGACATTAGAGTTCTGTTTGCCAAGTCCCTCAAAGTCTTAGACACTTCGGAAAAAGATAGAGTCCAACATGAATTGGAAAAAGAGCGTGAATCTAGAAGGCGATTAGAAGTAGAACATGCACAGACAAAACTAAAGTACGAGTTGAAAGTACAACAGGTGGTTAAGCTGCAGGAGGATCTGAGGCGGCTTCAAAACGCTTCAACAGGAATCAGTAGTTCACAGGGTCAGAGTTCATCGTCTGGTGCGGGAGGTGGCAAGTTGAGGCTGACCATGCACTCCGGGATCGACATTATTAAAGACGGGGGATGCCGAGTGATGGCCTATAACGAATGGCTCACAATGCTAGTCGTGTCTATGCCTAGTCAAGTGACAATGTTTCAGGGATTTGGTGTTAAAAAAATTAACGTTCTGGACATGAAGCCAGATCGCTATGTCCCGTTGCATCAGAAGCCGATCCGAGATTTAGCGTTCAACCCGGTGAAGAATGATTTACTCCTCTCTGTAGCCATGGATAAGGTCATCAAGCTAACAAACATCTGCAGCAATACTCAAGTAGTCTCGTACCAAGCTGAAGCCCCTCTGTGGAGTTGTTGCTGGAACACGGACGATGCCAACCAGTTTTTTGTAGGAACGGCAACTGGTACGGTGGTTCAATATGACACGCGAAACACATCAGCGCCCGTGAAAACCATAAAGGTGGCAGGTTCCGGGCCTGTGGTATCTCTGTGCTATATACCTTATTCCTGTAATGCACGGTTTGCGTCCGGGGGGGTACTGGTGGCGAGACTACAGTCTTGTTCGTTTGTGGAGTTAAAAGAAGATGGGGCTCAGGATCACGCACTGCCACTAGAAGGACCATTCACATCAATTTCGCTGGAGTCGACCACTCGTCATGTTCTGGTCTCCTGCCGCCCCAGTCAGAGGTACCCCCATGCCAGGCATCTAGTATGTGAACTCCAGCGGATCAACATTAGCACAGACCTTACAGTAGCCAACTATGTCGTCTCCACCAACACCATCCATGCCTTCCAAGGGGGTACCACGCAGAAGGTCCTCTCACGATCCTGTACTACGGTTCACCCTACTCAAGCAGGCAACGTGCTAATCTGCGCTGGTGACGAGTCCACTCAGGCCACCTGTATCTGGGACCTGGCCACTGTGTCTTGTCTACAGCAGGTCAGGTGCAATGAGACCGTCATTGACATTCTCCCCATCACCGCCTCACAGCAAAAGTACCTCACGTTTTTGACAGATAAGTCGGTCAAGTTCTATAAGTGGGTTTAACAGGACGTAAAGTGTTTACGGGCACCGAGCGAAAGCTGTGAGAAAGTATAAAATATTGACATTATCCTCAGCACCACTACACTCCTAAAGTACCTGACACTATTGACAGATAAGTTGGTGAAGTCTTTTGTAGGTTAAGGGTTGGTGAAATGTTTGGTATAATGAGAGAAAATTGAAGACGACTGCCATTGAAATTCTCCCCGCTGTACATCAAAAGTACCTTAAACTATTGACTGAAAAATCGGTGACAATATTGTATACATGGGTTGAAGGCTTGTTAAATGTATTACATTTATTTCATAGCTACCATATCAAATGATATTAGTAGAACATATCAAGAAGGTAATATTAATTGTAATAATATATTATATATATATACAGTATTATATAATAACATTTTGACATACCATCACCGCTTCCCAGCAGGATACCTGACTATTAGCTGATCATTTTGTGAAACCTAATATGTAGATTAAGGAGAGATAGGTCGCTTTTTTTGGTCCTCGTTCTTCCTCATGCTTATTCCCATTAGTTTTCAGATAAACAAACCCATACCAGAAACTGCACAATATTAAGACAAATAGACTTATAAAATTCACTACAGTATTAATTTTTTTATAATGTAAAACTTGCTAACTAAACAAACCAAAACAGGGACGACACAATATAAATTATAATGTAAAACTTGCTAACTAAACAAACCAAAACTGGGACGAAACAATATAAAGGCAAAAGAACCTCTCAAAATCGCTATGTAGAAATAACATTTAATAAAAGACAAACAAAATATGGAAATAATGTAATGTACTGGTATTGAAAATTTAGCAAAAATATATTGTGAAACTTAAAGAAAAAAAACAAAAAATATTTTTCTCCATATGATACGGTGTCCTTAAGGGGGTAGTACTCACTTTATCTGGACCCCCTTCTCCCTCATATTAGTTTTGAGGTTTTAAGACGTTCGCTCCGTTAGCTTGGCGGTTTTGAGACCTTTCGCCTCATTTTTTTTTCAATATTAAAACTTTTTGTGCCCTTTAGGTGTCGATTTTTTCCTGGCGAGTGATAGAATATCGCTCGCCTCTAAATTTAGAAGGAACCAGCCTTCAGCTGGGACATTTTTCTACCGAAAAATGTACAAATTTATCTTGAAAGGGTGTCTAGGGGGTGTTTGTCTAAGCTTGATGGATGTCTAGCGAGGAAACTCAAAAATATATTAATAAATACATATATACTGTATACCAAAAAACAAACACTACCCCCTTTATTCCTATCACAACTCCATGGGAAAAAAAACTATTGCATTCTATTTTAACCCTTTCTGTACCAGTGACGGCTGTTATGTTTTATTCTAGCTATATTTAGACGATTTTGTGCAACTTAAGATGGATCTGTGGTAGTGAAAAGGGTTAGTTAAGATAGTTCGAAGCCTGTAAATTGCTGGAAGGCCTTTTTGAGCTGAATAAAATTGTCTAATAGTAGCTAGAATATTATGAAAAGGACGTCACTGGTACTGAACGGGTTAAATGATCTTATTATTATATGTTTAAGTAACAGTCTACAGGTCTCCCTCGATTTACGATAGTGTTACGTTCCTGAAAACCCAATTTTAAAAGGAAAAGTCATATAACAAAACCCTAAAATAACTGTCTTGATAGCGTAATGCATAGTGCGCGGAATTTTGATGTGAGTATCCTAGGTTCGAGTCCTCGGAGTGCCACATGTATTTGTTGATTTCATTAATTGAGTTTAGATGTGAAGTTGGTTGGTGTAAAAAATGTAATAATTAATTGGGTAAATGGGGATGCGTTCTCGGACCAGTCAAAACCCAAACACTAACGCCTAAAAAACCTATAATAATATCGTAAATTGGGGCATCGGATAGTGAGGGAGACCTGTACTGTACTTTTATTTTGTTCAACTCTACCATTGATGTACAGTATTGTAAGTAGAAGTTTACTATGCAAAATATTTTAACCATTAGTATTTTGGTCTGGCTAACATTAGTAAATTATTTTATTCAATTTAGGAAGGACCTCTAGGAATCAAAGGGGCAATAACTATCTCGGTTAATCCTCTACTCTGGGCTGTTTGGTCAGGCAGCCTAGGGAACGACTACTACTACTACTATCCTCTACTCTGCTCCTGTGGTGATTGGCTGGTCTATCAGAGTGAGAACTGAGCGATCTCTGCCATACCCATAGCTTACTCTGACTGTTCCTTTAACTTATATGTTTTCTAGATCTCAAGTGACGGCGTCTTTTCCGTGGATTGACCTCCCAGTCTACCAAGATTGGAAGCCAAAGCGTCACATTTTTCCCTTGCCCCTCAACTTTCTCTTCATAATTGTTGAGGGGCACAGGGCCCTGGGTGGGGCTTTGGTTTCCCGGGCGTTTCCGCACCCTCCTCAGCTCCCCGCCATGGAGTGGCTTCGGTCACCCAGGCTTTATTGTGGTCGGCAGGGAGGGTTCTGTGGGGGCGCTCGGTTATGGCCTTGCACAAATGACCTTACTGTGGCCAATTGTGATCCGATCCAATGGTGACATAACGGTATGGCCCACCCTGTATGTAAAGGGTAATAGAATTACTGTGGCAACTGTACATCCAGCAATGATAGCATTATTATTGGCACAGTCAAAATCAATAGGTCGCTAAGTTAGTAATGTCCTTAACCACTTCAGCACCATGACGTAGTTTTCATCTTATTCGGGATACCATTAGGGGCCTTTCTTTAGCTTATAATATACCTCTAGGACTCAGAGGGGTAAATATTATCTCAATAAACCCTTCTTAAACTGCATATATTCGTCTAACTTCAGCCAGAATCAAAAGTAAAAAGGCGTTACGGTCCTGGAGAGGTTAAACAAATCAAGAAAAAGACCCAAAGTAGTGAACTTGGGGCTGGTTTGGTTCTCCAGAAACCCTATAACATGTAAAGGTACGAGTTCATGACGCATTTTGACAGTTTACTCTGGTTATCAATAGACAATTTTGTACAACTTAGGAAGGATAGGTGGGCATTAAAAGGGTAAAGACTATCTCAATAAGCTCTTTGACTTTCATATACCCTTCCTAATCTGAATAAAATTGTCTAATAATAGCCATAAGAAACTGCTAAAAACGCTTCATGATCCTCAAGGAGTCAAGTGCCGCTTTCTGGGGACAATATTCCTTTTGACTGAACTTTTTATTTCATGCTGTAATGTTTCTTAACCCCTTCTATACCAGCGACGTCTTTTTAACTTTAATTTAGCTATATTCAGACGATTTTGAGCAGCAATTGTTCCGAGGAACTTGCTTCAATTGTGCCTCCTCTCCACATCTTTCCCCGTAGAACTAGGGCAGCTGAGAGCGCCCATGAATTTACACTTTCTCCTCCACAATGCAGAACTTCTGCTTATCAGAATTCATTTATCCCCAGAGCTACTACTCTTTGGAATTCACTTCCCTCGAATTGCTTTCCACAAACTTACAATCTACAAATGTTTAAATCCAGTTGTTACAAGCATTTTATGAATGGAGGATGCCTTTAGGCACATGGACCTTTTTGTTTTATCTGTGTTTTTCCTTCCTCCGTTCATTGTCTCTTTAAAAAAAAAAAAAAAAAAAAAAAAGTTTCAGGAGGATCTGTGGCCGTAAAATGGGTTATGTGAGATAGTTGAAGCCTGTTAATTGCTGGAGGCCCTTTTTAAACTGAATAAAATCATCTAATAGTAGCCAGAATAGAATTAAAAAGATGTTGTTGGTACTAAAGAGGGTAATGTCTCTTTGTAGATTTCAGACAAATTATCATCCAGATTTTGGTGAATGATTGAGTTTGGCTGTACGTACGACATTTTATCATTTGGCTACTTTTGTTGTATATAGCTAATGTGCTACAATTTGATGTAGCAAAAGGGTCTCGTACATAGGTAGGGAGAGAGAATGCAGTACGGTATTGAACACTATGATAGGGTAAACTAGACTCTGTTTCTATTCAGCTAATGGTAAATTGAATCCCTTAGCAGCTAATTTCGCGATACTTAATGGAAGAATATGAAACTACTATGTGTGTGCGTCATATTAATACCAAGTTAAATAATTAGCACCATATTTCACTACACAATCTTCAAAATAACAGAAACTTTATTTGAACTTTGCAATTTACCATCAGTTGAAAAGAAACAGACTATAGACTATTTGTACGTTGAGATCTAATTAGTGTGTAAAATCTAATGTAAATAATACTCACAAAATAATAATATATTTAGATTAATATATTTAGATTCAAAACGTGCGATAGTTAATGCACAGCCAGTCAAATATTTTATGTTCCCCTTAAACGTTAAATATTGTTTCTATTCGGGCTCTGTCTTGTGTCGGCCACCCCCAGCAATGGGGTATGTGCCTGAGTATATAGATACATACATAGTTTGGTGATAATAAGATGCTTCACCCCATTCAATGGTCAATTTTTTCTCTGGGCAAGCGATAGCGAGCCTGTAACTTAGAAGAAATCGGCCTCCGGTTGGAACGTTTTTCTATCAAAAAATGTAAACAAATTTATGGATGGGCATTTATTAGTTTTAAGTAAGTCTGGGAAAGTTTGTTTTCCTAGGGGACAAACTAAAATACATTGCTAAAAAATGGCAAAAGCAAGCAAAATCCTCAATAATAATAAAACAAAATATCATAATGACCCACAAGATGTTGGACCAGATAGAGTTAAGCATAACTTGAACATACAGTCTATATTAATAATAATGACTATTATGAAGGGACTTGATTTTAGGACTGGTTTTGAAGTCACATTTACTAGCTGCGTGCTAGATGACCACTTGCGAGTTTCAGGCTATAAGGAAGTTGAGACTTAAACATCGCTATTAAACAGAAATGCTATAATAATATAGGCTTCTGATGGATAAAAGTAAGTTGAATTGAGTTTTATGTATTAATAAATGCACTACAGCCATATTTTAGCCTATCGATGTCTACAGCTCCAACTTCCTTATAGACTCAAACTCGCAAGGGGTCATTTCGATCACCGCGTACAAATTGTCTAATGGGAAGTGAGTGAACTTTACTGGTACTGCATTTAGATATAAATTATACTGTAGTCCATTAATAAGTAGGTAGGCCATCACCCCTAACCTCTGTAACTCAAAAAGGGCTAGAGCATATGGGCTGTGAATCTCTACACCTATTCCTTAGCTGACTCTTCCCAAATGGTACTGTAGCGATATTACCTTGATTACTCTGGTCGTTTCTGAGTTATAGAGGGTAGCGGACAAGATTTTTGGCCTAATTATAATAAACAGACTATACTATGGAAACCGCACTATACCCTGTTTCATTTCAGCTGACGGTAAATTGAATCCCTTAGCAGCTTATTTCTCGATACTTAATGGAAAAATATGAAACGTCTATGTCTCTGCATCATATTAAGACAAAAGTTTATCTAATTAGCACCATATTTCACTTCAAAATCTTCAAAATAACTGAGACATCTTGATGGGAACTTTTCAATTTACCGTCAGTTGAAATGAAACCGCACTAGGTATTTGTGTTCAGAGCAATAGTTATATACTTTTATATAATTCTTTTTAAAATAATAAAGAACAGAAGTAAGGCATTATCAAGTTTTATTCTATTGAGCACACATTGAACTTGTCAACTTGAATAATAATAAACCCAGGAACTACGATAAGGCTTCCAGAAGGCACGGTATCTAAACATGTAAAAAAAAAAAAAATTCAAATACTGTGCCAGTGCTCACAGATAATGAAAAAGAACAAGATATGTAATAAAACAAACTACAGAACTGTACAAGAATATGCAAGAAAACCAAGGCAAGTCATACCGAGTATAACTAGAAAAAGCACACAAAATACTGCATGTATTATAATGTAAAACTTGCAATATAAACAAACCAAAATTGGGACGACACAAGATAAACGCAAAGGAACTAATCAAAATCGCTATGTGGAAATAACGTTTAATAAAATCAAATTTGAAATAAAAGAACACAATCATAATATAGCAAACCCATGCCCTTTCAAGATGCAAATGAAGAGAAACATTGGAAAGACTTTTACAATATCCAAATAGACTGCATGTATACAATACAGTACTGATAATTCTAACTTACCTTTTACAGTAATTGCTTTCCGGGTAGCTTTATCTCTCGCAGCTCGTATCTTTAATTCCTTCAGTCTAAAGAGAGAGTTATAGTTAGTATAATTTACATATCCTGGGCTTGGATACTCCAATGCCATAAGATGATAAGATACAGCTAGTTACATACATACATACATAAAATTTTAAGACTGAGTGTTCCACACATAAGTGCAGTTTCAGTCTCTTGTCCTAATGGCGGCGTTCCAGGCAACCCTGTTAAGGGCTGCTTCACTTGTCAAGTTCTTGGATTTGAGATCGGCGCGTATAGTCCGATCCCAGGTCTTCCTCGGTCCACCCCTTGGTGCAGCTCCCTCCACAACCACAGACCTGCATTTTTTCACCCAATTTTGTTCATCCATTCTCTCCACATGTCCATACCATCCCAGTCTACTTGTACGCATCACCTCGCTAATACTCTTTATACCTAAACGTCTCCTCAGCTCAACATTTGTTATTCTATCCTGTAGCCTGGCCCCACACATCCATCTCACCATTCTCATCTCATTACGCTCCATTCTGTTGACATCCTCTACTTTAACGGCCCATGTTTCTGAGGCATACGTCATTGCACTTCTAACACATGAGGCATACACCTTTCCCTTCAGGGGGAGAGGCATTCTTTTCATGGTCAGGATTGGCATCAATTCTCTGAACTTCCCCCAGCCACACCTAATTCTAGCAACAGTGGCAGCCTCAGCCCCACCACCAGCAGAGATGGTATCTCCAAGGTAACAAAACTTGTTCACCAGCTCCAAAGACTCATTTCCAAAATTCACAGCCACAGGATCATCACTTAACACAAGCTCGCCTTTGCACACTACGCACTCAAATTTCTCTATTTCTGACTTATCCTTCGGCAGGGGCCCCTTTATTCTACTACAGCGCTTACTCCCATGGTGTACCCAACATCGACAGATGCTACATTGAATTGAGTTAACGCCCACTCCCTTTCCACACACTGCACATGGGTATGCACCGCTCTTTTCCACATTGCCTCGTCTCAAACTACAATGCATAACCTTGGTTTTGTTAATATTGACTCTTAAACCCTTGCTCGCCATGCCCTCTCTCCACTTTCTGAATTTGGCCTCAGCATCCTGCATACTGTCAGCTATTAGGACTAAATCGTCTGCATAAAACAGTTCCAACGGGAGTCCGCCTCTAAAAACTCTAGACAGCGCCTCCAAGACCATAATAAAGAGGAGGGGGCTTAACACTTGTTACGACTGGGATTCAAATATATCAGGGCTCTTATTCATTGGACTAGTAATGGCATAAATGTTACAACGGAAAGCGCTAGCTCCAACCTCTGAAGTATATTCCCAGTGAACAAAGAACACAAATACTCTACAGAGTTCTATATGCAATAATAGGCTATCAAACTCTCAATAAATGTGCGTCTACTCTAGGCTTAATGTTATGTGAAAACAGCCTATTACTACCTATAACCGAAGGTGCTTGGTTATGGTATGCAAAGTAAGGCGGTAAGAGAAGTTACAGCTTACGTTACTTTAATCAATAAATGTCAGGCACTCCTGCATGAAAGAAAGTGCACTAAAGTCCCTCAACACTAACAAGGAATCTTCTTTAAATGTTAGATGCTATAAAGATGCTCGTATCGGAAATGGAACCCAAAAAGGCAGGCAGCGGAACAATGCTCGTGCAGGCTATGCACACAAAAAGGCAGAATATATAATGCCGTCGGAGCCAAGAATATCCTAAACACTACAACACTAATAATAATCGCCACGACAATGCAGTATTCCTATCAACAAAAAGAGCCTAAGTCGTTTGTGTCTCAATACATCAAACTAGGCTGCGAAATGCTTGTGTAATCATAAATGGGTATGCATAAAAAGAGTAATTAGGTTAATATACTTAATGTCTACTGTGACTGATAAAGTCTAGCTAGAGTCAATGATACGAGATACTGGTGCGCATGGCATGCTGCATAGCCTAGTGCAAATCTCAAGTCTGTGCGTCAAATATTACGTTATAATGAAGGGTAGCTCTCTTGAGAAACCTTAATACCGAAGTATTAAGCGTTCTCCTGGCGTACCTCAAAGACAAACAATCGAGACCAGAACAGTGCAGAATGGTATAGGCAAAAAACCCTCATTCGTGCATGCTCTACTCTCAATGGCACACAGACTAGAATTTACTCAATCAACTCCAGTTCTCAGGTATGTTGTGCCACTTTTAACTGAAGCCAGCACTCATAGGAAACAATACCTATAATATCAGACTCCTAGTCTAGCATTATCTAATCCAGCAGAACACTAATAATTATAGGAAGCGGCAATATGAAAGCCAACCAATGCTTCGTGATCCACTTATCTTAACAACTAACATACATAGGCTATATCAGACCTTAACACACAATACAACTGGCCAGCATGAAGCTGATTTTGCAGAGTTAACCAGAGGGGGTATAATATTAATAAAAGGTGGTGAAAGATATGGAAAATGAGAGAGATAGGCAGAGGAAAAGATTCTCAGGTACGGAGCAGGAACAGATAGCAAGGGAAAAAAGATGGGTGTGTTCTAGAAACCAGATCTGAGGGAGAGAGTGGCGAGGAACTGTATATATACTCGCACTAGCTCGAGCCGCATGGGAGAAAAGCGGTTACAAGTAAACCTAGCCACTAGCAAGAGCTCGCAGCATGGTAAGGGCCTCTCTCCACCAACCCCCGCGAGGCAGCCAGCCGTGACGTCATCGAGCGGGACAAAAAACACTGCGCGCCCCCTCTCACTCTGTTCTACTCTCTCTCTCTCTCCCAGATCCCATCATTACTAGTTAATGATAAAACATATACTTTACAATTAAATATATAAAGCCTTGACATGGGCGAAAACAAAGAGCCTTTCTGGACTGCCCATGACACGAGCTTTCATATGAAATAAAGCACACTCTAATACATAAACTGTAGCCCCATCCACTGCCCTGGCGATCCTAGTGAGTCACTGTAGGACAAGCCATGCGGTTCTAACGGAGTGGTTAACGTCACACCCCCCCCAAGATTTTTCTCAGAGGCCCCAAGGCTCACAAAAATCTGATGGTTAGAACCCATGCTGTATCTCCACTTCCCATCACCCAGCAGCAGTAAAATATCTGGCACAGTTCTTCAACAATTTTTTTTTTTTCAAAATTATAACCCTCCCAACACAATAGGTTAAATTATATGTAGTTATGCTCCTCAAGAGCGAGCTTCTCTAGCCCAGCATTCTGAGAGGAGTGCAACTCAGAATTACTGCTATAACATACTGAAAAAAATTCAACTATCAAAGAAAGTTTTTTATTTGATTTTTATGTTTTTTATTTGTTTATTTCGGCTGCACTATAGGGGCAAGCCTAGTTTTTTCTTCTATACCAAACGCTCAACTCCTGCTTTACGACCCAATACGCTGGGCTACAACCGCGAGCCAACAAGCACCAAGCGCAAAATACTATTCAAACTAAAGCAGGAGGCTACCCGTGTGTCAATCTACCCAGGATCATATACCCTTGAACGACCATCTGCAACCACGTTGTCACAACCGGCAATATGGCGTATGTCCAGGTTATATACCAATAACCTTAGTGACCACCTGGTCAGCCTCATATTCCGATTGTGAAACTGGTCCAAGAACTTGAGAGGGTGATGATCTGGGTAAATTACAACGACCGGACCATAGGCTGGAACACAGACCTCGAAATGCCTCAGAGCAAGTACAACCGCCAGCAGCTCCTCCTCGACAACAGAGCAGCTCCCCTGGGCCGAATTGTACTTCTCCGAGCAGAAACTAACAGGATGCTCCAGCCCATCATCGTCCTTTTCCACAAGGACGGCACCAGCCCCCACACCACTAGCCTCCGTTGCTAGTTGGAAAGGTAGGCCTAAGTCAGGGGCCCTGAGGATCGGGTGAGTGCACAACAGGTGTTTTACTTCTCTAAACACCTTCTCACACTCAGGCGCCCATTTGAACTTCTCATCCTTCCAGTTATCCTCCACCTGAGCTTGACTGTCCCGTTCTCCTTCTCCACCTTGACTGCTAAACGTCATCACAGGCACAGTGAGAGGCTCAGGGGGGTGCCTCCCATACTCCTTCATGGGATTAACATGACATAACTGATTGCGCTTCCGTCTGTCTGGAGTGGCTACCAAGTAAACCAGGTCCGATAGCTCCTCCACCACCCTATAAGGACCAGTGTACTTCGCGGATAAGGGGTGACCTACAAGGGGCAGTAGAATCAACACCTCCTGACCCACGTGAAACTCCCTGAGTTCAACCTTGAGGTCGTACCTGTCCTTCATGAGGACCTGAGAGCTAGTCAAATCACGGCCAGCCAACTCCAGACTGCGCAACATCCGTTCTCGACTGTTGAGGACACACTTGAGCATAGAACAAGGTTTTTCTGCGCCCTCCCATACTTCGTCAACCATATGGAGAGGCCCTCTAACACGGTGTCCAAAGACGAGCTCATTAGGGCTGAATCCCAAACTTTCCCCAGGTACCCCCCGTGCAGCAAACAAAACAACATGAATCTCCTGCGGGTAACCATACCGGGAAAAATACACTAGCAAGCCTCGGACCACCGTCTTCACTGACCCATTTCTCATAGGGTACGCGTCAGGGTACCTCGTTGCTACATCTCTCGACTGTGCAACACTGTCCTCCTTCAACTCGACAGCACCGGTACCACATTCAAGAACCTCCGGGTCTTCCAATTGCAACTTACGAATGTCCGAAGGAGCAAGCCTATCCAAGTGCTTGCGAAACAACTCATGCCCCCCTCCTACATTAAATTTGGCCTCCCGTTGCTCTCTCTCTGCATACCGTTGCTGTCTCATCGTCTTTTTAAGCCCATCCACTGCCCCTTCAGGAACAGTTACTGGGTCTTCTTCAGACTCGATATTTGGTCCTAATACTGAGTCCCCGAGAATGTCCGCTGATACTAAACTCTCAACCGCATCAACTTTCAACCCCTTCTCGGTACCCTTCCTCCGCTGATCTAAAGATTGTTGACCAGAATGTAACTCCCTGGATGCAGAATCTCCGGTGACAACACATGCCATAGGCTGCCCCGGACACTTCTCAACCCACTCCTGCTCCTCCCTACTCACGTCGGCCGGCTTCTCGGCAACGACCAAGGGGGGAGCCTCAGAAGTAGGTCCCGCAAAGTCGTTGCCGAGAAGGAGGTCGACGCCCCCAACAGGTAACTTCTCCACAATCCCTACATCCAGGTCACGAGTCACACCATCAACTTCCACCTTCATTCTCACAAGCGGGTATGACCTTGTCGCATTAACTCCCTGAACCACAATCACCCGCGCCGTATTGACAGGTTTACCAGTGAAATTTCTCAACAGTGTTTGCGATGCCCCAGTGTCACGCAAAATTCTCACCTCATGTCTTCTACCCCCCCACTCCACACAACCGAGTCCCCTGTGGTCACTAAAGGCATCACGGACAGGGAATAAGCCTTCCGGATCCTTCTGCACTGGCAGTGTATTTACCTCGGAAGAAATGCCTCTAACAAACTCCGATGTCCTCTTGAACACTCCAATGCCGTGAGCAAAAGACACGGCTGCCGGAGGAGGTCGACTAGGGCACTCATTTGCCTTATGACCCTCCTGGTGGCAACTAAAACACATCAATTTTGGTTTCGGCTTATACTGTGATGTAAAAGGCCCCTGACTTTTCACATACGGTGTGGTGTAAGGTTTGGATTCAGTTTTAGTTTCATGGCTCTTCTGTTTAAATGTGTCATTGTTACGGGGAGGGGGAGGATAACGGTCCTTAGCACTTACATCGTACTTCTGTGAGGACCCGCAACCCCGAATCAACGACAGCCGTCGATCAGCCATTTCTGCTGCTTCGACTAGAGTTCTTAGATTTTTCTCCTTCAAGTTCAAAGTTAGATCACCGCCCGTACTCTTAAAGAACTGCTCCAACATCATTAACTGCTTAATTTCATCAAATGTTGTGACCTTCTCAGATCGGAGCCAGTTCCCCATAGCATCGGACAAGTCCCGGGCGTGTTCCAAAAAGGTGCTATCTCTTCCCTTAGTTACACCCCGGAACTTCAAACGGTACGTTTCTGGTTGCAATTCGTAAGCCCTCAGGACAGCCTCCTTGAGATCCTCGTACACAATACATAACTCCAAAGGTAACGCATCGTAGGCTTTAAGACCCTTGCCTATTAATCTAGAGGATACAAGTGCTGCCCATTTATTCTCTGGCCACTGGTGTTCCTGGCACTTCTTCTCAAAGCGTGTGAAAAATTCTGTTACACCACTCTCATCAAACACCGGAACCAGTTTCAATAAGTGCGAGAGAGATTGATCATGAGCACGGTTACCAGCCCCAAGTCGCTGTCCCGTTGTCTCTACTCGCGACTTCTCTACGTCCATGTCGGCACAGTATCTAGTCGACTCTAAATCCGCTTGGATTTTTGCTAGCTCTGTTTGCTGCTGAAGCTCACATACCCTGATAGCCTTTCTCTCTTCGATCTTAGCTAATTCGAGCTGAAGCAATAATTCTGGAGATAACCCTTGAGGAGGTGAAGGTGCTACAATGTTTGAAATTACCGGTGGTCCCCCCAGGGGCAACCCACCCTGCCAGTCACCACCCAACTGCGGAAGCGTACCCGGGGTCGGCAAACCACTGGGATGGCTGGGAGTCGAGTGTAGGGGAAGCATGGCCGAAGGGTTCCGAGCACTCAACCCATCTCGCTCACCAGTCACCCCACCCAGTACACACGTTATCAAGTTATCCTTAGTCATGCTGCTAGTAACCGCATGACCGATAGCTGTGGCCAGGCATTGAAGACCGTACCGATCCACACCCTCCAACCGCTCGGCAGTAACAGGCCATTGCAAAAATATCCTAGCATCCTCCTCACAGTTCACCCGATTAACCCTTTCATCATGCTGCTGTTCCTCAGTTTCGACATTACGTACTGTGTCTCCATTCTCCTCTGATCCGGTATAAGACATGATGCTCTCAAAAATTTCTCACCACAATATTCAGAAAAGAAGCACCCCAAACTCTTATACCTCAATATACACACAAAAATTCTCGGAAATACTCAAGGGCTATACTATGTTGCAAAAAAAAAAAAAAAAAAAATATTGCTGATCCCCGCAAAATATTCTCCAAAACAACAAATGTTCCCTGCTAATAAATGTAGGTTCACCAAATCCTAGGTAAGGTCGCCATTTGTTACGACTGGGGTTCAAATATATCAGGGCTCTTATTCATTGGACTAGTAATGGCATAAATGTTACAACGGAAAGCGCTAGCTCCAACCTCTGAAGTATATTCCCAGTGAACAAAGAACACAAATACTCTACAGAGTTCTATATGCAATAATAGGCTATCAAACTCTCAATAAATGTGCGTCTACTCTAGGCTTAATGTTATGTGAAAACAGCCTATTACTACCTATAACCGAAGGTGCTTGGTTATGGTATGCAAAGTAAGGTGGTAAGAGAAGTTACAGCTTACGTTACTTTAATCAATAAATGTCAGGCACTCCTGCATGGAAGAAAGTGCACTAAAGTCCCTCAACACTAACAAGGAATCTTCTTTAAATGTTAGATGCTATAAAGATGCTCGTATCGGAAATGGAACCCAAAAAGGCAGGCAGCAGAACAATGCTCGTGCAGGCTATGCACACAAAAAGGCAGAATATATAATGCCGTCGGAGCCAAGAATATCCTAAACACTACAACACTAATAATAATCGCCACAACAATGCAGTATTCCTATCAACAAAAAGAGCCTAAGTCGTTTGTGTCTCAATACATCAAACTAGGCTGCGAAATGCTTGTGTAATCATAAATGGGTATGCATAAAAAGAGTAATTAGGTTAATATACTTAATGTCTACTGTGACTGATAAAGTCTAGCTAGAGTCAATGATACGAGATACTGGTGCGCATGGCATGCTGCATAGCCTAGTGCAAATCTCAAGTCTGTGCGTCAAATATTACGTTATAATGAAGGGTAGCTCTCTTGAGAAACCTTAATACCGAAGTATTAAGCGTTCTTCTGGCGTACCTCAAAGACAAACAATCGAGACCAGAACAGTGCAGAATGGTATAGGCAAAAAACCCTCATTCGTGCATGCTCTACTCTCAATGGCACACAGACTAGAATTTACTCAATCAACTCCAGTTCTCAGGTATGTCGTGCCACTTTTAACTGAAGCCAGCACTCATAGGAAACAATACCTATAATATCAGACTCCTAGTCTAGCATTATCTAATCCAGCAGAACACTAATAATTATAGGAAGCGGCAATATGAAAGCCAACCAATGCTTCGTGATCCACTTATCTTAACAACTAACATACATAGGCTATATCAGACCTTAACACACAATACAACTGGCCAGCATGAAGCTGATTTTGCAGAGTTAACCAGAGGGGGTATAATATTAATAAAAGGTGGTGAAAGATATGGAAAATGAGAGAGATAGGCAGAGGAAAAGATTCTCAGGTACGGAGCGGGAACAGATAGCAAGGGGAAAAAGATGGGTGTGTTCTAGAAACCAGATCTGAGGGAGAGAGTGGCGAGGAACTGTATATATACTCGCACTAGCTCGAGCCGCGTGGGAAAAAAGCGGTTACAAGTAAATCTAGCCACTAGCAAGAGCTCGCAGCATGGTAAGGGCCTCTCTCCACCAACCCCCGCGAGGCAGCCAGCCGTGACGTCATCGAGCGGGACAAAAAACACTGCGCGCCCCCTCTCACTCTGTTCTACTCTCTCTCTCTCTCCCAGATCCCATCATTACTAGTTAATGATAAAACATATACTTTACAATTAAATATATAAAGCCTTGACATGGGCGAAAACAAAGAGCCTTTCTGGACTGCCCATGACACGAGCTTTCATATGAAATAAAGCACACTCTAATACATAAACTGTAGCCCCATCCACTGCCCTGGCGATCCTAGTGAGTCACTGTAGGACAAGCCATGCGGTTCTAACGGAGTGGTTAACGTCACACACTGAACCCTGATGGACTCCAACACGGACTGCGAACTCATCACTCACCCTTCACCCTCACCGAACTTCGCGAATCCTCATACATCTTCATTATCACACGCACCAGCACTCTTCCACACCAAGTTTCCTCATAGCCCACTGTACAACATCTCTAGGTACCCTATCAAAGGCCTTCTCCAGGTCCACAAACACAAAGTAAAGATCCCTGCCTTTTAGTAGGTATCTTTCCTGTATCTGCCTGACTATGAAGATAGCATCGGTTGTACCACGTCCTGGCATAAAACCAAACTGCATATCATCAATAGAGATGCTTTGCCTGATCAAACCCTCAAGGACTCTCTCACAGACCTTCATGATTTGGTCAAGCATTTTCAGGCCCCTATAATTTCCTCTATCTAGCGCATCCCCTTTTCTTTGTATATATTTACTATTACACTTTTGAGCCAATCCTCTGGGATTTTCTCATCTTTAATAATGGTGTTTATCAACTCAGTGACTAAGTTTACACCAATCTCCCCTGAGGCTTTTATCATCTCAGCGACAATGTTGGAGCAACCTGGAGCTTTACCGTCCTTCATTTTATTGATTGCGTCGCTCACTACAGCTGGTGCTATCAAAGGAGGGGGCCCAGATATTGGTTTTTTCGATACTAAGCTGTTCCTTATCCCATTCAAACTCTACATTTAGCAATCGTTCATAGTGTACCTTCCATGCTTCTCTGATTTCATTTTCTGCATACACAATCTTCCCATTATCATCTCTAACACACTGTTCACCTATAATATCCCTACTGTCATTTTTAACTCGCCTAGCTAGGTTGAAGATCCCATTGGGATTGTCAGTGTTACACACTTGTTCGAGAACCAGGTCCTTAATGCGATTTTTAGCATTGTAAATAACTCTTGGCAGTTTGTTTAGCTGCCTGGCATTCCTCCCTGCTGCCTCCTTTCTTCCATGCTTTGAAGCATCTCCTTTTCTCTTTCACAGCATGTTCTACCTCATCGTTCCACCACCAAGAGGTCTTATTCCTGGGGTGACCTTTTGTTTTCCCACAGACTTTGTCAGTGGCAGCGATAAGGCTATGCTTAAGAAAGTTCCATTGGCTATTTACATCGTTAGGCCTAGCTTCCTTATTTCTATTCATTTCCTCTAGTTCATTATGAAACCTATCCCTAACTTCCTTGTCCTTCAGCAGCCACACTTTCCTTTTGGGTATGTAAACCTTCTTGCGCTTAGGATCTCTGTATAAGCACACAAGTAGCTTATGCTGGGGGATACATTCTTCGCTCGGGATGACCTTTACATCTCGAACTAGTTTCCAGTCTTTCCTGTTAACCAAGAAGTAATCTATCTGGCTACTGGAGACCCCAGAGTTATATGTGATCAGGTGGCTCTGTCTTTTCTTGAACTTTGTGTTACACACAACCATGTTGAGTGCAATGCAGGACTCCAATATATATTCGCCTTCTAGATTTCTCCTTCCGTAACCAATTCCTCCATGTACCCCCTCGTATCCATCTGCAGATGCTCCCACGTGACCATTGAGGTCCCCCCCCCCCCACGATAGTTATTTCGTTCTCCGAGAGGCCTGAAATGACACTGACGGTGTCATTCCAGAAGTCCTCTTTTATCTCTTTCTGTAAACCAGCCTGTGGGGCATATGCAGATATCACATTCAGAATTATTTCACCAACTTTCAACTTCAAAACAATCAGCCTTTCACTAACTCTCGTAATCTGAAGTACACTTTCCGCCAGCTCTTCAGCCACCAGAACACCCACTCCTCCTTTCGCTTTATCAGTCTCCACACCCATCCAGTATATCCTATATCTTTTCCTCCTTCCGACAATCCACTGTACCCCATGCCTCTTCCAGAGTGTTTCCTGGGTACAGCAGACGTCCACTCGCCTCCTCTCACACATCTCAGCCACTTCATTCGCACGCAGATTCAAACTACCAACATTCACACTAGCAAGTCTGAGTTTGTGGGGGGCATTTGTCAGTTGTTTTGTTGTTGTTGCTGTTCCCCAAGCTGTCTGGCCGAACAGCCCCAAGGTCCTGAGCAAGGCCAAGGCCATAAATGAGCGGCCCCACAAAACCCTCCTTGCTTACCACTAATAAAGCCTGGATGACCGAAGCCACTCCAAGGCAGGGAGCTGAGGAGGGTGCGGAAACGCTCGGGAAACCCAAGCCCCACCCAAGGCCCTGTGCCGCTCAGCAATTATGAAGGGAAAGTTGAGGGGCAAAGGAAAAATGTGATGCTTTGGCTCCCAATCTGCCAACCTCTAGATTGGCAGTAGGGAGGTCAATCCACGGAAAAGACGCCGTCACTTGAGATCTAGAAAATATATAAGTAAAAGGAACAGTCAGAGTAAGCTATGGGTATGGCAGAGATCGCTCAGCTCTCACTCTGATAGACCAGCCCATCAGCACTGATACAGCTAGTTGAGAGGCATAACAAATCAATGAATTAACAGTATACTGTATTCCTAACCCACAATGTCACACATTTCTCATATGCTTCATGTGTTACAAGCGCAATGACATATGCTTAAAAAACGTGGCCTGTCAAAGCGGATGATATCAACAGAATGGAATTTAATAATATGAGAATGTTGAGATAAATGTCTGGGGCCAAACTGCAAGATAGGATATCTAGTGAAGAGCTGAGGAAACATTTAAGTATCAAGAGTATCAGTGATGAGATGCGAACTAGCAGGCTTGGCTGGTTTGGACATGTGGAGAGGATGGATGAACTAAGTTGAGTGAAAAGATGTAAGTACGTGAACGTGGAGGGACCAAGGGGCAGACCAAGAAAGACGTGGGATTTGTCCAAGTTTTGGTTTGTTTATTTTGCAAGTTTTACAATTTAATCAGACCTTACAGTCTGATTTTCAATAAAAAGTACTGACAAGTGAGGCAGCTCTGAACAGGACTGCTTGGAATGCCACCATTAGGATGTGAGAATTGTATTTTGTGTAGAGCACTTGATCTCTACATTTATGTATGTATATATGTATACTTGTACTCGGAAATAATTATAGAATATCATAAACAATAATAACCAATTATCGGTATCAATTGTGTGACACTCAAAGACTAGAGCATATTTACATGAGCATGATGAAATGGATGTGTAATGCCATAGTGAGAGAGGGACCAACACAATTAGAGTTACCATAGACCTCCGGACCGTATGGGCCGTCAGGCCCTGGCTGAAGCCTCCACGTCCACTCCCAGGAATCTCACAGAGCCTCCAGATGAGATAATTATTTGGTATAGAGAGTACAGTATCAGTGAGGTGATGCATATTGGTAGACTTTGATGGTTTGGCCATGTGAAGAGAATGGCTGAAGATGACTTAGTGAAGCATATTAGAAGCGTGGAAGTGGTTGGATAGAGGAAAGTTGGTTGACCGAAGAAGACCTGGGCCAAGGTTCTGAGGAAGGATCTCGACCAGGCTAGGGGCCTTGACAGGGACTCTTGCTTGAGGGGGCCATGCAGCTTGGAGAGTAACCATTAGGTGACTCAGGCATACCTATTCATGAACAAACATGAAACGTGATTTTCAACTATTCAAATAAAGGTGTCAAACAAAATTAGGTACAGTACAGTATGATGAATTAATGAAGGTGCTGTATCTTCAAGGGATGTGTTGTGTGGGATCAAAACTTGGGTCTTGGAATTGTTCAGATACTGGAAAAATGTTGAAATGTTGCATACATATACTGTACATATTGTTTATTAGAATATATCAATTGCAAGACAGCTTTGATACAATCCCAGCCATTAATGTAATTCTTGCATGGTAAATTTCCAAGGCAGGAGACTATTTCTTAAGATAACCAGGTGAGAAAAACACTTCAGCAGAGGATTTGCTCGAAATCCATTAGAACCATAAATAATCTATTTTATAATTCTTCTGTATATGCATGTACATACATCATCACATGTGAACGCTGGTCACCCAGAGGTTATTGTGGAAAAGAGGATAATCACCAACTGCAACACAGCAGTTATGTGGGAGTCCATGGTTCCAGCACCAAAGTACATTAGGGTAAGGTAACCAATAGGTACGCACCGGTCCAATAGGTACACACTTGGCATTAAAAACCTCTCCACAGGATATGACAACACTTGGGTATTTAAGTTTGGTCTCATCTTAAAGCTTAACCATTATGCCTTCATGTCAACAGATATCAATCTTGTGGAGAACTTTTTAAAGGCCAAGTGCGTACCTATTGGTTACCTTACCCTACCACCTCCATGCAGTGACCATACAAGATTGTTGGGTGTAGTACATTGCTGCCAACTACAAGACTGTATATAATATAATGAATACTGAATCCCCATACTGTGTTGCTGGAAAGGTTAACTGGTCACTGACCCAATACACTTTCCAGCAGAGATGCATACTCTGACCAACACATTGGCTACATAATGTGTTACATTGAAATGTTGCAAATTAAAAGCTTGAATGCATTTTAGAAAGCTGTGACCGAGTGAGGTGCAAAATAGTAACAGAGTAGCCCTAGTAGTTACTGGTATGAAAGCCTCCCCCCCCCCCTCTCTCTCTATACAGGGATTACCTATAATGAAAAAAGTTGATATAATAGCTAAAAATGCTACTGAAAAAAATTGAAATTGATGTACAATGTACCCTATCTTTGAAACAGGTAAAAAAACAAAATAAAGAAATGTCAAGAAGTAAAAGAAGCTAGAGATATCGAGTGTAAGTATATAGCCAGGCCTAGTGCCACCATGCATCATTACAGAGAGGTGGTAGATAAAACTAAATTCAATTATGGGAATGTTACAAGTAAGTGGAAAGATTCTGTATGTTCTAGGTTAAGACTAGGCTACAAATATTACTGGGAATTAGGCATTAATACTGCAGAGAAGGATAGGAGTTGTAGGCTGTGCAATAGGCCAAGATCTCACACCCTTCAACATTATATACTGCAATGTATAACTTTAATAAAATATAGAAATAATACAATTGAAAATGTAACTAAACAGATAATATGGATGTTCAACAGTGGAACTATGTACAACCTTTTAAAAGAATGTAAAATTATAAAACATATAATTTGATGTGTAGCTATGCTCTTCAACTAAACACATGTACATTCTAGTGGTGCCTTACAGGCCACCCTGGGTCAGCGAACCTACGCTCCCTAACCATACTGCTGTATTGTCCTCAATATTCTTGGCTAATGGCTTGATGTACAAGTACCTCCAGATATGCAGCACATCCCTCCCGGAGGACTACTTGCACCTTCCCTCCGAATATTATTTTATGGAAATAAAATAATATGAATCTGAATCTGAATCTGTATGGCTGTATGTTTTGGGTGCTGGGGTCTGGTGACTGGGTCACGACGGTTAGGGTCCCTCTAGGATGTTTAAGGAGGGATTAACACGGTCGGGGCTCAGTTGGGGGGTCTTGTGGGACAGCATGCGTGTTTAAAAAAACAAAACACAATCTGATCAAGGTCTATAACGGGGACTCATATATTTTAGATATGTCTTTATTATAATACTGTATATACTAAACTTAGGTAGTGTTAAAATTAATCTTCAATATCAATGTATTACTCATCTAACTATATATGTAATGACATAGTTTAAGCCAGAAATAGGGTGAAGATTGCGTATGCACCTTCGCCCTTTTGAGATAATGTAACTATGATACTTGTGTAACATTTGTACTTTTCTCAATAAAACAATCAAATCAAATCAAATCTCTCTCTCTCATTTTCCTCTTTCAAACTTCCCTCCAGCTCATGTTTACATACAGACTACATGGGAGGAATACTATATATATAACTTAATCTTTATTAACTGACATTTATATTACAATATGTATGGATAGTAGTAGATAGGCTCTAAAATTAAACAATTCTTCTACTTGGAATCCCTGAGTCAGAGTTCGCCTTGTACGAGGAGAATATTAGTTCCAACGGCGCCATGTTGTTAACCTCACACAGTATGAATTTCTTTGTGTTTCCGCCTCTGTATAGTAAAAATGCTATATGAGGAATGCAATTGGAAACAAATAATAAGCAGATTAAGAATAAAATAATGGAAAACACATTAGGAAGATAAACAACGAAGGAAATTAACTTTGTATGGTAAGGTATACAAAATGGCAACCGACAGAAACATGTAAGGGTTAAACGATCCCCATAGAATCATAAAAGTCTGGGATCGAGTTGCCTGCGGACCTTCTATCAAAATGGCTTCTCTGGTTCGGTCGCTGCGCCTTGTAGCTCGCGTTAGGCCCTCGCTAGCCCTCGTCGGAGTGCCTAGAGCCACTACAGTAGGATGCCTGCACACACTGACCACCAGGGACCACAGATGGACCACCCAGACACTGCTACCTGGCTCAGATAAGGTGGGGTGAGGGGTTCGATTCTTGCCGGCACCTCGATGTGTTTACAGCAGACGAATCAGCTGATGAGTTATTTGTACGGTTGGGTGGGGGTTCCTTAGCTTGGCAAGTTTGGGATATTGATATAGCCTAGGCCTAGTCATCTTAATTTAGCTCTCGACCTCATTAAAAAGTATAGGTATAGGTATAGCCTAGCCTAGCCTAGGTTAGGCTAGATTAAATATGGCAACATTTGGCTAGGCCTAGGCTTGGACAGGTTTGTATTGCAATCTGAATGGCCACTTTAGGCCTAGGCGTATCCCTCTAGGCCCATTGAAGTTATTTAAAAATTTGAGTTTGTTGCCTTTTTTCAATTTTGAGGTCACACTAGCCTATAGCCAGGAATAGCCTAGTCACAGCAAAGATTGCAAACGACAATAGGCTACTAGGCCCTAGCCTAGTCTAACTTAAATTACTAATCTACCCTAGGCCAGTACAGACTAGGCTATAGCCTAGGGGGGCAAAGCCCCCCTCAACCCATTATTGTATGATGATGTGTATCCCTTGGCCAGGTGTTGGGTAAATTGTTTTGGTCCGTCCACCACCGTCCTGGTGGTGTAATGGTTAAGGTGGCAAAAATATGTGTGTGATAACCCGGGTTCGAATCCCGGTGGATCATATATACTTTAATTAATTTCATTGGGGGTGTGGTGGTGAGATTAATAAAAATAATATTGTTACCGACTGTGGGATAATGGGTTACCCTCACCCGGGTCACCCCCCATGACATTGTCACCATTAGGTCCTATATAGGCCTATATTGTCGGACAAACTGGATTTTAGGTCACGTATGGGATATAATGTTCTAAATGTATACTATAGCTTTGTCATAGAATATTAGTCACCTTACTCGGACCGTATGCCCGGATACTACATCTTTCCCTTCCCCACAACTCTTACCTAGATGGCTAAATTTATCCTAGATAGGCCTACTGTAGTTAAATTAGTTAGGCTGTGTAAGTGTTAATAGCCTACTAGCCTAGTATATGTCATGTGTTAGTGTTACCGGTACTGTGTACAGTACTGGTATTACAGCCTTAACCCGCTGAGACCCAGCGCAGCGCCGCACGTGTTGCGTCGGCAGTGTTTGATGTAAATTAGAAAGAGAATTGGTCCTAGTACCGATCCCTGGGGTACCCCGCTACTTACATTGGTCCATGAACTCGTTCTAGCTTGTTTATATCTTTTTTGTAATAAGGGCACCAGGATTGAACGCAGTATTCCAGAAGAGGGCGGACTAAGGAATTGTAAAGGGTTAGGATAACTTCATTGGATTTATGCTCAAATGACCTGCCTATAAAGCCAATTATTTTGTTTGCCTTCTTAACAACTTCTGAACATTGTTGACTCGGTTTTAGGTTACTCGATATTGTTACTCCCAGCGACGCATCATGTGCGTCCGACATATAAAAAACACTTACGTGGCTCGTAAGGTAGGAAATGGCGGGAGAATAGGAGGGGGAGGTACCGTAGTGTGTGTGGGAGCCGGGCCAGTAGGTGTGAGCGGGCCGAGACAGCCGCGCGGCTGGTGGTGGTGGGCTTAGTGGGGATAGTTTACACCCTTAGTTCACCGCCACTTTGAACCTTCATTACTCCGGTTGTATGGGAGCTAGAGGCTTGAGATTTATGTGAGACACTCCTTAGGATGTATGCCGTACAATGCCATACTCAGTTTTTACCCTAGTGCTCCCGGGCGGGTGGTCATGTGGGGGAGACGAACTATTGAAACCCCGCCCCCCAAATGACTGAAATGAGTTTTTTTTTATTTTTGTCTTCATTTCTCACTATTCTCTTCCATTTTGGCTCAACAATTTTTTTTTTAGGCTCCCCCCCCCCCCCAAAAAAAAAAATGTGTGAGGGGATTTTTTTTTTTTTTTTCATTTCTCATCCTCGTCTTCTATTTTAGCAAAAAAAAAAAAAAAAAAAAATGAAAATGGCTTGGGACTGGGGTGAACAAAATATTATAACTAGCCGGGGCTCAACGGGTTAAAAATATATGGAAAATTTTTATTTTAATACCACAAATTTTCCGAGTGTTTTATATAAAAGAAATTGTTCATTTGCATCAATATATAGTGTTTGTAATTAATTAGAAATCTCGGGAAAACCTATTTTCCCCATTAGGCCTATTGATCGATGTTGAGACACGCCCCCGATAGTGATTTGAAAAGACATTAGCCTAACCTAACAACCTTACTTAACCTAACCTAGTGTTATGGGTAGGGGCTGCTGCCCCCACACCCCCGCTGGTTGAGTACTAGTCCCTTAGTAAATAAAACAAACAAAATTGGCTGTCGATTATACGAAGGTGAAAAAAAAGTTGATGAAATCTACGGGGTTTACTCTGCAATCTTCAGCTTTGATTGTACATTGATAACGGGAAAGTACCGTATTGACAACCTTGTTACGAAAATTAAATTTTAATACCATACCTTTATATTAGGTTTTTCCGAGGGTTTAACAAATTTTCATATGATCTTTAGAGCTATCGGATAACTGAAAGTAGCGTATTGACAACCTAGTTACGAAAAACAAATTTTAGTACCATACTTTTTTATTAGGTTTTGCCGAGGGTTAAAACAAATTTTCTTCTGATCTTTAGAGCATATAGATTCAATATGTATCTTCAAATATATTAACAAAATTTGTGGTATTAAAATAACATTGAACCAAATATATCCTTTACCAATGTTCATGCAATATTTTTATTTTGTAAATGACAGAGAAGCCTTCACTGTCCTAGATGCTTTAGTCAAAAACTGACTAAGGCGGCAGTACAAGAGAGAGTCCTGGACATCTGTCGAGTTTATTGCCCTGGTGAACACATTAACCCTCCAGCCCCGGTTATGTATTATATATATATTCCTCGAAACCCGGGTGTTTTGGCCGAAAAACGTCTAGGCTAGGCTACCGTATATTCGTTAATCAGACTGCTTCCCGCATTCCCGCCCATCCCCAAGCATAGCTGTGTTATTTACCTGTAAAATGGCATTAAGTAGAGCTCTCTAAGTCAACTGGGTGAGCTGTGATGATGATTTCATTGGAGATAACTTTATGGCCAAACCAGCCACTTTACACCACTTTTCGATACTGAACAACAACATACAGGCACACAAGAACAAGCGACGCTCTCCTTCTTGTGGCCGGAGATGCGGAGCGTCGGTCCAGCCGGCTGTTGTTTACATGCGTCGGACCGACGCCTCGCACAGCAAGCTCACAGGCTGTGACGTCGTGGGTGCATATGAGGCCTTCCGGGTACCTGTTACATGCTTTTTTATGGGCGTACATGAGGGCATCCGGGAAGGAAGGGTTAAGGTAACATTGATTATGTGTAGCCTACAGTCGCAAGCTCAAGTTTTTGTCCAACTTATAATTTTGATTGTACGTGTTGATTGATTAGTGATATTTTTCACTTATCAATTAGCCTACTGTTTAACTAGATTAATTAATTATATTTTCTCATCATTTACTGTATAACATTTTCTCATCATTTACTGTATAACAGGGTTGGCAGTTCCCGTTGGTACAGATTTATAGCTTGTGACTAGCTTAATTCATGGGCTCATGAGATACAAGTCAACATCTAGTAATTTAGAGGACGAAGAAAGAGCTGGAGTAGGCCTATAAAGATAGAAACAAAATTGTAGCTGCCAATCAATTCACATTTCCTATCTTTCGATAATTTTTATGTCTATCAGATGATTTTTTGAAGCTAATGAACACCCCTCGAAGCTTACCCTGAATAGAATAATCTGAATTTACCAGTAGGCCTATCTAAAGTAAAATTGTAAACTATCCAAGTTGTGACAAATAGTGAAAATGTTCTGCCTTTATTCTGTCCATAGCATTGTAGATGAAGATTGTATCTCATATTTCTGTATTTTACACCCACTAGATCATATCCCATCCCTTAGAATCTATCAGTGCCTATAGGTAGCGCCAGCGAACTTGACCCCTTAACTTCTTATAAGTTATAACTCAAAATTAATGAACGCAATCGGCTGACGTTTCTATCACTTGAGAAGAGTCCACTAGGATATAGGTGTGGATATTAACAGCCAGTTTGCAGGTGATGGGCTGGTCTATCAGAGTGAGAACTGAGCGATCTCTGCCGAGTCTGCCATACCCATAGCTCACTCTGACTGTTCCTTTTACTGTACTTATATATTTTCTAGATCTCAAGTGACGGCGTCTCTTCCGTGGATTGACCTCCCAATCTACCAAGAATGGAAGCCAAAGCGTCACATTTTTCCTTTGCCCCTCAACTTTCTCTTCATAATTGCTGAGGGGCACAGGGCCCTGGGTGGGGCTTTGGTTTCCCGGGCTATCCGCACCCTCCTCAGCTCCCCGCCATGGAGTGGCTTCGGTCACCCAGCTTTATTGTGGTCGGCAGGGAGGGTTCTGTGGGGGCGCTCGGTTATGGCCTTGGCCTTGCTCGGGGCCTTGGGGCTGTTCGGCCAGGCAGCTTGGGGAACAACAACAACAACAACAACAGCCTGCTTTAGGCCCTTTTGAGTTACAGTGATGTCAGGGATCAAGATTATTATCAAGTTCGTTGGCACTACCTATAGTTGTGCAGCCTGTCACTAAAGTAGGTGTGTTGCACTTTCAGATTAGCAGTGTGCGTTGCTACAGCGCCAAGGAACCTCTGACACTCGACATGATCCAGCAGAGGGTCTTGCTCGTACTCAAGCTCTACGATAAAATTAATCCCGAAAAGGTACTGTCCTGTTATTTAAAGGCCCACTGACACTTCCTGGACAACTCTAGCCCTTTTGGAGTTACCGTACATAGGATAGAGGTTAAGCTTTCTGACCTACTTATAATAAACAGACTATAGTTCAGATCTACTGGTCGATTTGTTTCACCCTCGCTGTCAAGATGTATATCTTTGACTTTGATTAATTAGGATTTAGGACCACTTTTGAATAGGCATAATAATTAAAGTATTTCTTAATGAGAAATGTTGATTATAACAAAAGTAAGTTCCAAAATTGCTGTTCCAGTAATATTTGTGCGTAGAGTCTGTATCATAAAATTAACACAACTAATTTATATTCAATGAAGTTACAAAATTAACATTAACTATTTTGTTCTGTCCTTATTGACAATTTCAATTATTTTGTTTTATAGTTGGGTACCTGTACAGTAATACTTGCACCGCATGTAGCAATTGAACTACATAACATAATTGCAGGAAATACAATTAAAATTTAGTATAATAGTCACTTGTTCAATGTCAGTATGCCTTTAAAATTGTAGCCACTTTTTTACAAATACTTTCACTCAGTTTCAAAGTTTCCTTGGCCCATGATTGTCTCAACACATATAATTATAGTGATATTTGGCATAACTGGTGTTTAGAATTGTAATGAATTAAGATTATTACTCATCACTTATATTTTGTATTGAACTACAATATGTCATTGATAATTTTTAGAAACTATCCTGTATTATGACATAGCTTTAATACCGGTACTATCCTGTATTATGACATAGCTTTAATACCGGTACTTTACCACAGAGATTGAATTAAGTGCAGTACATTACCTTTATGAAGATATGAATTTGTTTAATCAAATTTGAATGATCGAAGCCTTAATTGCTAAACATATATACTGTACTGTACCACTAACAAAGAATCATCTCAATCTTTAATGCTAGAGCAGAATATGAACAAAGATACTAATCCAAATATGAAGCTAATGATCCTTTCCATTCCCTCTAGCTGGTTATTGAGTCTCACTTCATGCAAGATCTTGGCCTGGACTCTCTAGACCATGTGGAGGTGATCATGGCGATGGAGGATGAATTTGGTAAGCCCTCGAATGAAAGTGTTATTAGCTGCAGCAAGCGGGCAAACATTCTATTCCAAAGCAATTAAAATTTAAAACTTGCAAACTAAACAAACCAAAACTTGGACAAAGACAATATAAAGGCAAAATAACTGATCAAAATCGATATGTGGAAATAACGCTTACTGAAATAAAATTAATGAAATAAAAGAACGCAATCAAATCAAATCTAAAATAGTCCCTGCTTTCAAGTCAATATCTTCGCTGTGGAAATAATTAATGACAGAAACAATGCATTTCTATGTACATTATTAAACATTCTTCCTCATTCTTTCTTGATATAGGCAGATAAATGTTCAATGATCAATCAGGGGTGGCCTGTGGGTAGCACGCTCGCTTCCTAACCGAGAGGTCATGGTTCAAATCCTGGTAGGTGGAGATGGTTGAACTATCTCCTCGCACCCTTGCCTCTGTTATGATCGCCTGACAGTATTGTATGTATGTATATACCCAGGCACATACCCCATAGCTGGGAGTGGCCGACTCGAAATAGAGCCCGAACAGAAACAACATTTAAAGTTCAAATTCTTAGGCCCCGAGACCGTGTTTGTGTTCCCTCGCACCTTATACTGTCTGTCTCGTCTAGTACAGTAGGTAAATTTTATAAGGGAAGGAGGATTCCTAGCCTCCCGCCCGTTCCGTCTTCCCTTAGCTACTACATCAATCATATAAATTCCAGCCTTAACCCCTTGCAGCACCGTGACGCTTGTTTACCTTTGATTCTGGTGAAAGTATGGTGATTTTATGCAGTTTAAGAAGGACTAAGAGGGTTTATTGATTGTATTTTGCCATTTGAGTCATTTAGGTAGATTAGAAACTAAAGAAAATCGTCAAATGGTTCAGAATATGAAAATTATGTATAAGTGGTGAAGGAGTTAGTAAAATTTTCCCATCTTGAGCTACAGGCTACCAGGGTTAGATTAGATAGTAAAATACAGTCAACATAGATAGTAAAGTACTTATGTAGGCCTACAGAATTGTTTTTGTAATTAGAGTTAGTTATGATGCAACACAGAATCTGCACCTCATTTGGATCGCTCGGTCTTACAGTGTACGTAGCTAGGCAAGAGTTTCGTAATTACCTTGTTAACTGTACCACTATGTCATTATAATCTTGATAATTCCTAATTGACTAATTCCTTGAACATGACGAGGTGCATTGTTATATGTGCGATCAGTTTACTTGGGAAACAAATTGACTTACTCATGTAGTTGTGTAGGCTACACCCTATGTGGTGGATTGTGTTCTTTTATTTAAACATTTTATTTTATTAGGCGTAGTTTCCACATAGCGATTTTGATCAATTCTTTTGCATTTATCTTGTATCGTCCCAGTTTTAGTTTGTTTATTTTGCAAGTTTTACATTATAATGTTACTTCCCTTCTTTGCCTCATCCAGGGAAATGCCCACTTAAGGATGGTGTGGGCAGAAACTCCTCCAGGTTACTTTATCCAGACATGATCCCTTTGCCCATGTCAAAATGTTTCTTCAATTACATGATAATTTCCCTTAACACCTTATTGGCGGGCTAGGCGGTCTAGCGGACCGTAGCGCCCAGCGGGGTGTTTTTACCCTAAATAGGGTTGTTTATGTGATCATTTTCATGCCTAAATAAGACCCAGAGCATAAAACAAGTATCTATCCCTGAAAGGGCATAAACAGAGCTTTCCAATGACACCAT
>JBAKBP010024215.1:0-35593 GCA_037953745.1 Lithodes maja
CCTTCACCTGTAGTAATATATACTGTATATACAAGCGAGAGAGAGAGAGAGAGAGAGAGAGAGAGAGAGAATATGGATGGGGCCACTATATTATTCCCAGGATTAACTTTACATTTTATTGGTTACATTTTATTGCCGAGAGTTGCAAGTAGCCCAGGGAGAGGGGGGGGGGGGGAAGAAGGAAGGGAGAAAGGGAGTGAGAGAGGGTGGAAGGAAGGAAGGAAGGAAGGGAGGGAGTGAGGGAGTCAGGAAGGTAGAAAGAAGGGCAGGAAGGTAGGTGGGAAGGAAAGAAGGAAGGACGGAAGGAAGGAAGGCAGGAAGGAAGGAAGGAAGGGAGGGAGTGAGGGAGTGAGGAAGGTAGAAAGAAGGGCAGGAAGGTAGGTGGGAAGGAAAGAAGGAAGGAAGTAAGGAAGGAAGGAAGAAAGGGAGTGAGGGTGGCAGGAAGGGAGGGAAGCAGGGACGAAGATAGAAAGAATGGAAGGTAGGTAGGTGGGAAGTAAAGAAAGAAAGCAGGAAGGAATGAAGGAAGGAAGGGAGTGAGGGAGGCAGGAAGGGAGGGAAGTAGAGAGGAAGGTAGAAAGAATGGAAGGTAGGTAGATGGGAAGGAAGGAAGGAAGGAAGGAAGGAAGGAAGGAAGGGAGGGAAGCAGGGGGGAGGAAGGTAGGGTAGATGGGAAGAAAGAAAGGAAGGAAGGAAGGAAGGAAGGGAGTGAGGGAGGCACGAAGAGAGGGAAGCAGAGAGGAAGGTAGACAGAATGGAAGGTAGGTAGGTAGGTAAGAAGGAAGGAAGGAAGGAAGGAAGGAAGGAAGGAAGGAAGGAAGGGAGTGAGGGAGGCAGGAAGAGAGGGAAGCAGAAAGGAAGGTAGAAAGAAATAAGGTAGGTAGTTACGTAAGAAGGAAGGAAGGAAGAAGGAAGGAAGGAAGAAAGGAGTGAGGGAGGCAGGGACGAAGGTAGAAAGAAAAGAAGGAAGGAAGGAAGGAAGGAAGGTAGGTAAGACGGAGGGAAGGAGGATGGATATAAGGTGAGGAGGGAATGTATGCATAGTGAACGAAGGGAGGAAGGGAACGACAGAAAGAAAGATAGGGAGGAAGGACGAAAGTTTATAAAGTAAAGCAGACAGAAAATACAAAAGAAAACAAAAAACTAAATTATACGCGGGTTCCGTTATAAAGGAATCAGGACAAATACAGGGACATTATGATTATATATTATATATACCGGTATATATATAAAAAAGCATAACAAATTCCAATGCCAAAAACTAATAATAAACTTTGGAACAAAAAACGGAGGCATACACTGAAAAAAAAAAAATTGCCAATTCAATTAACCCCTTGAGGATCATGATGCGTTTAGCAGTTTATTCTGGTTTTCTGTAGACGATTGTATACAGCTTAGGAAGGATCTGTGGGCATCAAACGGGTACAGGCTATCTCAGCTACCCCTCTGACTATCATTTTTTTTTTTTTTTTTCTATGTGATTGAGGGAGGCAAAAGGCAGAACTGCCTATAGCGAGTGCCTCCCCCTTAGTTGAAAGAGTGACAGGGCCAAAATCAAGGGACGTTCGAGCCAATATGCTCTTCCTAAGCTGAATAAAACAGTCTAATAACCGCCAGATTATACGCGTCATGATCCTCAACGAGTTAAGGGGATACTACTCGCTTTTTATGGACCTCCTTCTCCCTCGTGTTTAGCATATTAGTTTTGAGATTTTCAGAAGTTCCTTTCATTAATTTGTCGATTTTAAGACCTTTCACCCCATTTCTTTGTCAATATTAAGACCTTTCGTGCCATTTAGGTGTCGATTTTTTCCTGGCGAGCGATAGCGAGCCTGTAATTTTAAGAGAAACAGGCCTTCGGCCAGGACATTTTTCTACCGAAAAATGTACAAATATAATCTTGAAGCGGGGGGGGGGGGGGTGAGAGAGAGTTAGGGGGTGTATTTCTAAGCTTGATGGAGGTCTAGCGAGGAAACTAAAACATAAATGAATAATTGAATTTATAGCCCACAAAACCGGCCACTATCCCCTTAAAAGGAACGTCAGAGCGATCACCTCCATAAAACAGCCTTACTTGAAAAGGAAGATAATGGAGAAGAAAACAAAAATAAAAAAAATGGAGGAGCGAGTTAGACAAGTTTTAATGACTATTTGTTTTTTTCTTTCTTTTCATGTTATTTTTTCTCTTTGTGGTGCAGCTGAAGGGGTGAGGGAGGGGGGAGGGGGGGAAGGGGTTGGGGGGGGGGTAGGAGAAGGAATACAAAGGAATACAAAGGAATACAAAGGAGAACAAACTGCAACAGACCTATTGGTCCTTACGGGGCAGTTTGGATATCTAAAACTACTAATCTACTGACTACGAGGTAGAGAAAAGGATAGCAAAGAAGAAGGCTCCTCCCCACCCACCACTCCCTCCAGCTAATGCTGGCATGGAAACAGATAGGAAAAATACCATGCAGTATTGAAAAACTGACACGGAAATTCGGACAGGACAGGGAGAAAAAAGAAGTTGATTTGTAATCTAAGCTAACTCTATTTACTACAATTCTGAAAGGGAACAGATGTATGAAAATCAATATACATTGCGGTATGCGTTGACATTTCGTTGCGCGTTATTCTGAAAGAAACTGTGTTAATCGGGGGTTATTTGCCATGTGTTTATCCAGATGGTTCTTAAATGTTTCGACAGTATTACAGTTTACAATGTTCGAGGGTAGTCTGTTCCAATTATTCACAACGCGGTTGAAGAAGAAATGCTTCGCCTCGTGAGAATGAAAACGCTTGCCTATAATCTTATAACCATTGTTTCTCGTGTTTGCTTGATTGATCGTAAATAATTCGCTTACATTTAGGTTGCTGAATCCCTTGAAGATTTTGAACACCTCTATTAGGTCACCTCTCATTCTGCGCTTTGTTAAGCTAAACAAATTTAGTTCTTTTAAGCGCTCTTCGTACGGTTTATTACGCAATCTAGGTATCATTTTAGTGACTCTGCGTTGCACCCTTTCAAGTTTATTTATGTCCTTTCGGTAGTACGGTGACCAGAATTGCACGCAGTATTCGAGATGGGGACGCACCAATGAGTTGAATAGAGTAAGTATGATTTTTTCTGATTTGAATTTGAATGTTCTGCCGATGAAACCCACCAATTTATTAGCAGTTTTTATTACCTCTGTACACTGTTTACTCGGCTTCAGGTCACTTGATATTATAACTCCCAGATCCTTTTCATTATTTGTATTTGATAGTTGAATGTTGTTCATTGAGTAATCTATTTTAGCGTTGTTACTACCGATGTGCAATACTTTGCATTTATCTATGTTGAATTTCATTTGCCATTTTTCTGCCCAGTTTTCTAAAGTGTCTAGGTCACCTTGTAGTTTTTGCCAATGTACTGTTGAGGTTACTTTATTAGTAATTTTTGTATCGTCAGCAAATTTCGAAATTTTGCATTCTATTCCTTCGTCTAAGTCGTTTATGTAAATTATAAAAAGAATAGGACCTAATACCGAACCCTGGGGAACGCCACTATTTACTTTGCACCAATCTGATTCTTCACCATTTATTACAACTCGTTGTTTACGGTCTGAGAGCCAATTTTCGGTCCATTTCAGAGTTTTTCCTGTTATGCCATGAGCTTTTATTTTGTCAATTAGTCTCTTGTGGGGTACGGTATCGAAAGCTTTCTGAAAATCGAGATATATTATATCAACTGCTCTATCCTTATCATATGATTTGTAAACATCATTGAAGAAGTCGAGTAAGTTTGTTAAGCATGAACGTTTATTTCTAAAACCGTGCTGAGAATCTTTTATTAAATTATTTTCTTCCAAATGTTTTACTATTTTGTCCCTTATAATGGTTTCCATTAATTTGCCCGTTACCGATGTTAAGCTAATTGGTCGATAATTGCCGGGAGAGGACTTATTTCCTTTTTTGTATATGGGTGTCACGTTAGCTAGTTTACATTCGTTTGGAACTATCCCAACATTCAATGATTTGTTGAACAGATTTGCGAGTGGGTTTAATAATTCGTGTTTTGCTTCTTTTAGGATCCTTGGGGATATTTTATCAGGGCCTGGGGTTTTATT
Source organism: Lithodes maja (assembly GCA_037953745.1). NCBI lineage: Eukaryota > Metazoa > Arthropoda > Malacostraca > Decapoda > Lithodidae > Lithodes > Lithodes maja. Next base: position 4,092 of record JBAKBP010024215.1, read on the forward strand.
AACTTTCAAATTGTTGATTGCGAACAGGATATCGTCTTCATAAATCGTAAAGTTTTCGAGCTCAGTGCCATTTGATTGAGGTGAGGGGAGAGAGAGGGAAGATAGGGGTGGGAGGTGGGGGATGGAGGGTGAGAGAGGAGAGAGAAAGGAGTACAAAGGAGTACAAAGGAGGATGGGGTAGGGGGGAGAGGAGGTAGGGAACAGAGGGAGGAGGGTAGGGTGGGGTTAGTGGAGGAGGAGGAAGAGAAAAGGGAGAGGGGTTAGAGGAGGAGGAGGAGGAGGAGGGAAGGGGGGTTAGAGGAGTACAAAGGAGTACAAAGTACAAAGGAAATCAAGCAACAACAGATCTAGTGACCCTTCTAGGCTGCTTGTCCTCCAAAACACTGAGGATCAAGTGTCCAAACAGTGGTTTAGAGTGGGTAAGGGAACATTGGAAAGGGAACTACTGCCCTGCCACTAACGTGGCAGGACTAGGAAGTTAGTAGGGGACATATGGGTTAGTAACTGAGGGGAGGATAAAGTTATTCATTTACAAACGCAGTCAGTCGCGGGTTTGATGCGAGATATTTGTCTAGGCGGAATTTAAATGAATCAACGGTGCTGCAGTCTATAACGTTTCGGGGAAGCCCATTCCACAAGTTGACAACTCGATTGAAGAAGAAATTCTTAGATTCGTGCGAGTTAAAAGATTTACCAATAATTTTGCAACCGTTTCCCCGTGTGTAATTAGATTGGTCGATAGTGAAGTACTTACTACAGTTCATATTGTCGATGCCTTTGATGATTTTGAACACTTGAATTAAGTCGCCTCTTAATCTGCGCTGGGTTAAAGGAAATAGATTTAATTCTCTAAGACGCTCTTCGTATGGTTTGTTCTTTAGGCTAGGTATCATTTTGGTAACTCTACGTTGAACTCGTTCTAGCTTGTTTATATCTTTTTGGTAATAAGGGCACCAGGATTGAACGCAGTATTCCAGAAGAGGGCGGACTAAGGAATTGTAAAGGGTTAGGATAACTTCTTTGGATTTATGCTCAAATGACCTGCCTATAAAGCCAATTATTTTGTTTGCCTTCTTAACAACTTCTGAACATTGTTGACTCGGTTTTAGGTTACTCGATATTGTTACTCCCAGATCAGTTTCTCTGTTTACATTCTTAAGCTGAGTGCCATTCATCGAATAGTTTGCTTTCTCATTTAGGTATCCGACATGTAGTACTTTACATTTATCCGCATTGAAACTCATTTGCCAAATTTGGGCCCAACATGACAATTTATCTAGATTGTGTTGCATATCGTCAACTTGTTCTTTTGAGAGTACGCTATTTGCAATTTTTGTATCGTCAGCAAATTTTGAGATTGTGCAGGTGAGACCCTCATCTATGTCGTTGATGTAAATTAGAAAGAGAATTGGTCCTAGTACCGATCCCTGGGGTACCCCGCTACTTACATTGGTCCATTTAGATGCCTTACCGTTTATGACTACTCTTTGCTTTCTGTTGTTGAGCCAATTTTCTATCCATTTCAACACACCGTCTTGTATTCCATGCGCTTTTAGTTTTAGCAGTAAACGTTTGTGGGGAACTTTGTCAAAGGCCTTTTGAAAATCAAGGTATATAATATCTACAGCTTTACTCTCATCGTAGAGGTTGAGGATATCGTGGAAGAAGTCTAAGAGGTTTGTTAAACAGGAACGTTTTTTACGAAAGCCGTGTTGAGTATCTTTAAGTATGTTATTTTCCTCTAAGTGATTTACGAGTCTGTCTCGTATGACCGTTTCTAGCATTTTACATACAACTGAGGTTAAGCTAATTGGACGATAGTTACTGGGTAGGGATTTGCTGCCTTTTTTGAATATCGGTGTTACGTTGGCTAGCTTCCACTGATCAGGCATAGTTCCAGACTGCAAGGATTTATTGAATAGTAATGTCAGTGGTTTGGAGAGCTCATTCTTAGCTTCCTTTAGAACTCTAGGCGAGATTGTATCAGGTCCTGGCGTTTTATTTACTTTGAGTTTATCTAAACAATTCAATACTTCTCTCTCTGTAACGGTGATATTGCTTAGAACATCTGAATTATCAATCTGAATCGGCGATGGTGTAGGGATATCACTGAGGTCTTCGGTTGTAAAAACTGATGCAAAGAAGGTATTGAGGGCATTACTCATTTGTACTTCGTCTTTGGTGTATTCTCCTTTTTCATCGACTAACGGTCCAACAGTTGAAGTAACTACTTTTTTCTTTCTGATATACTATAGAATTCTTTCGGGTTTGTTTTACTTTGATTCGCAATATGTAACTCTAAGGTCTTTTTACTTTGCTTAATTAACTTTTTGGCTTTGCGTCGTAGCTCTACAAATTTCACCCGTTCTTCGTCATTTTGTGAGGATTTTAATCTATCATTAGCAAATTTTTTAGCAAGCAGGCAGTTTGAAATATCTTTATTCCACCATTTGGGCTTATTATTATGGCCTGGACGCCGTATTTTCGATGGTATGCAGTCTTGCACTGCTTTTAGGTAAGTGGTTTCGAATAACTTCCAAGATGTATTTATGTCGTTATTGTTAATTAAAAAGCTCCAGTCAGTTTCTTTAAACATAGCTCTAAGTTTATGGAAGTTTGCTTTCTTGAAATTAGGGACTTTTTCGATGCTACTATTTGGTTCGTTACTAGTAAACTTTAAAGTGAAAGTTATCGTACGATGGTCGCTGTTACTGAATTCATCACCAACATTCAAATTCTCTATCAATTCTTCTTTTGTTGCAAGTACAATGTCAAGAACGTTATTACCACGGGTCGGCGTTCGAACAAATTGATAAAGCGAACTCTCTTGCAAGTTCGTATACAAGTCATGTCCGGAGTGTGAAGTAAGAGTATCGCCCCACTTGGTCACAGGTAAATTAAAGTCGCCAAAAATTACGGTATCTTGTGAGTTACTTACATCTGCAATTTGTTCGTAAATTTCTCGGTCAGTTTGCACTGATTGAGCTGGAGGTCTGTATATTAACGCAAGTATTATTTTTGTACCTTTATTATTCTTTATTAGCACAAAAGATGTGTCGACGTTCACAATTTGAGGTTTTGACACGAGGGTCGGGTTAAGACTTTCTTTGATATAAAATAAAACGCCACCTCCATTTTTATTTATTCGGCTGTTCTCAAACATTACATAACCGGGAAGTGAATACTCTGCTAAAAAGTCTCTATCTTCTGTATTGAGCCAAGATTCTGTTATGCCAATCACATCATAATTTTCTGTAAACACTAGTTCCTCTAAATCTGAAAATTTATTGCGTATGCTACGAGCGTTTGCATAGAAAACCTTTAAAGTTGCGGTTTTAGAACTCGCATTACGTTCTTTCATCGAATTTTTGGTTCTGGTCGGATCTACATTTACATTCATGGCTGTCCTCGGTCCTCGGTCGTTATCCCTGACGGTTTTGAATTTGGGTCGTGTTGGTGGAGATTTATCCAAATTCGCGGTTCTTGACGGATTAGTATTTAATTCCTTTGTAGGTTGCCGTCCTCGCTGTCTTCGGTCCTCCTTCCTGGTTGTCCTGTGCTGAGTCGATTTCTTCTCCGAAAATCCTTCACCGCATCGTTGAGAAGACGCCCAAAACGTGCTGCTCCCACCTGGTTCAGATGAACTCCATCGTCCGAAAACAAATAGTCATCGAAGTAGAAATTGTCCCAGGTGTCGACGAATCCCACGAGGAGGAGGAGGAGGAGGAGGAGGGAAGGGGGGTTAGAGGAGGAGGAGGAGGAGGAGGGAAGGGGGGTTAGAGGAGGAGGAGGAAGGAGGGAGGGAGGTGGTTAGAGGAGTACAAAGGAGTACAAAGGAAATCAAGCAACAACAGGTCTAGTGACCCTTCTAGGCTGCTTGTCCTCCAAAACACTGAGGATCAAGTGTCCAAACAGTGGTTTAGAGTGGGTAAGGGAACATTGGAAAGGGAACTACTGCCCTAGAACTAATGTCCGTGGCAGGATTAGGAAGTTAGTAGGGGACAGATGGGTTAGTAACTGAGGGGGGTATACAATAAAGTTATTCATTTACAAACGCAGTCAGTCGCGGTTTGATGCGAGATATTTGTCTAGGCGGAGTTTAAATGAATCAACGGTGATGCAGTCTATAACGTTTCGGGGAAACCCATTCCGCAAGTTGACAACTCGATTGAAGAAGAAATTCTTAGATTCGTGCGAGTTAAAAGATTTACCAATAATTTTGCAACCGTTTCCCCGCGTGTAATTAGATTGGTCGATAGTGAAGTACTTACTACAGTTCATATTGTCGATGCCTTTGATGATTTTGAACACTTGAATTAAGTCGCCTCTTAATCTGCGCTGGGTTAAAGGAAATAGATTTAATTCTCTAAGACGCTCTTCGTATGGTTTGTTCTTTAGGCTAGGTATCATTTTGGTAACTCTACGTTGAACTCGTTCTAGCTTGTTTATATCTTTTTGGGTAATAAGGGCACCAGGATTGAACGCAGTATTCCAGAAGAGGGCGGACTAAGGAATTGTAAAGGGTTAGGATAACTTCTTTGGATTGATGCTCAAATGACCTGCCTATAAAGCCAATTATTTTGTTTGCCTTCTTAACAACTTCTGAACATTGTTGACTCGGTTTTAGGTTACTCGATATTGTTACTCCCAGATCGGTTTCTCTGTTTACATTCTTAAGCTGAGTGCCATTCATCGAATAGTTTGCTTTCTCATTTAGGTATCCGATATGTAGTACTTTACATTTATCCGCATTGAAACTCATTTGCCAAATTTGGGCCCAACATGACAATTTATCTAGTTTGTGTTGCATATCGTCAACTTGTTCTTTTGAGAGTACGCTATTTGCAATTTTTGTATCGTCAGCAAATTTTGAGATTGTACAGGTGAGACCCTCATCTATGTCGTTGATGTAAATTAGAAAGAGAATTGGTCCTAGTACCGATCCCTGGGGTACCCCGCTACTTACATTGGTCCATTTTGATGCCTTACCGTTTATGACTACTCTTTGCTTTCTGTCGCTGAGCCAATTTTCTATCCATTTCAACACACCGTCTTGTATTCCATGCGCTTTTAGTTTTAGCAGCAAACGTTTGTGGGGAACTTTGTCAAAGGCCTTTTGAAAATCAAGGTATATAATATCTACAGCTTTACTCTCATCGTAGAGGTTGAGGATATCGTGGAAGAAGTCTAAGAGGTTTGTTAAACAGGAACGTTTTTTACGAAAGCCGTGTTGAGTATCTTTAAGTATGTTATTTTCCTCTAAGTGATTTACGAGTCTGTCTCTTATGACCGTTTCTAGCATTTTACATACAACTGAGGTTAAGCTAATTGGACGATAGTTACTGGATAGGGATTTGCTGCCTTTTTTGAATATCGGTGTTACGTTGGCTAGCTTCCACTGATCGGGCATAGTTCCAGACTGCAAGGATTTATTGAATAGTAATGTCAGTGGTTTAGAGAGCTCATCCTTAGCTTCCTTTAGAACTCTAGGCGAGATTGTATCAGGTCCAGGCGTTTTATTTACCTTGAGTTTATCTAAACAATTCAATACTTCTCTCTCTGTAACGGTGATATTGCTTAAAACATCTGAATTATCAATCTGAATCGGCGATGGTGTAGGGATGTCACTGAGGTCTTCTGTTGTAAAAACTGATGCAAAGAAGGTATTGAGGGCATTACTCATTTGTTCTTCGTCTTTGGTGTATTCTCCATTTTCATCGACTAACGGTCCAACAGTTGAAGTAACTACTTTTTTCTTTCTGATATAACTATAGAATTCTTTCGGGTTTGTTTTACTTTGATTCGCAATATGTAACTCTAGGGTCTTTTTACTTTGCTTAATTAACTTTTTGGCTTTGCGTCGTAGCTCTACAAATTTCAGCCGTTCTTCGTCATTTTGTGAGGATTTTAATCTATCATTAGCAAATTTTTTAGCAAGCAGGCAGTTTGAAATATCTTTATTCCACCATTTGGGCTTATTATTATGGCCTGGACGCCGAGTTTTCGATGGTATGCAGTCTTGCACTGCTTTTAGGTAAGTGGCTTCGAATAACTTCCAAGATGTATTTATGTCGTTATTGTGAATTAAAAAGCTCCAGTCAGTTTCTTTAAACATAGCTCTAAGTTTAGGAAAGTTTGCTTTCTTGAAATTAGGGACTTTTTCGATGCTACTATTTGGTTCGTTACTAGTAAAGTTTAAAGTGAAAGTTATCGTATGATGGTCGGTTACTGAATTCATCACCAACATTCAAATTCTCTATTAATTCTTCTTTTGTTGCAAGTACAATGTCAAGAACGTTATTACCACGGGTCGGCGTTCCAACAAATTGATAAAGCGAACTCTCTTGCAAGTTCGTATACAAGTCATGTCCGGAGTGTGAAGTAAGAGTATCGCCCCACTTTGTCACAGGTAAATTAAAGTCACCAAAAATTACGGTATCTTGTGAGTTACTTACATCTGCAATTTGTTCGTAAATTTCTCGGTCAGTTTGCACTGATTGAGCTGGAGGTCTGTATATTAATGCAAGTATTATTTTGGTACCTTTATTATTCTTTATTAGCACAAAAGATGCGTCGACGTTCACAATTTGAGGTTTTGACAAGAGGGTAGGGTTAAGACTTTCTTTGATATAAAGTAAAACGCCACCTCCATTTCGATTTATTCGGCTTTTCTCAAACATTACATAACCGGGAAGTGAATACTCTGCTAAAAAGTCTATCTTCTGTATTGAGCCAAGATTCTGTTATGCCAATCACATCATAATTTTCTGTAAACACTAGCTCCTCTAAATCTGAAAATTTATTGCGTATGCTACGAGCGTTTGCATAGAAAACCTTTAAATTTGTTATTTTAGAACTCACGGAACGCGCTTTAATAATATTTTTGGTTCTTGTCGGATCTACATTTATGTTCATGGCTGTCCTCGGTCCTCGCTGTCTCCGGTCCTTATCGCTGGTGGTCCTCGGTTGCCTCTGTGTTTTTCTTGGCGTTGGATGATTTATGTCACTGCTGCTTCTTCTCGGATGGCGTTTTTTGATCCATGGCTGCGGACTGCTTCGTGTAGGAGACGACCCATGCGTGCTGAACCCACAGGGTTTAGATGAGTGCCATCCTTGCGGAACAGAGTAGGCTGGTTGTAGAAGTTGTCCCAGAGGTTGATGAATTCAACTTCTTCCCTCAGACACAAATGTTTTAGTCGGCTATTGTGTTGCATATCGTCAACTTGATCTTTTGAGAGTACGCTATTTGCAATTTTTGTATCGTCAGCAAATTTTGAATTGTACATCTATGTCGTTGATGTAAATTAGAAAGAGAATTGGTCCTAGTACCGATCCCTGGGGTACCCCGCTACTTACATTGGTCCATTTAGATGCCTTACCGTTTATGACTACTCTCTGCTTTCTATCGCTGAGCCAATTTTCTATCCATTTCAACACACCGTCTTGTATTCCATGCGCTTTTAGTTTTAGCAGTAAACGTTTGTGGGGAACTTTGTCAAAGGCGTTTTAATCAAGGTATATAATATCTACAGCTTTACTCTCATCGTAGAGGTTGAAGATATTGTGGAAGAAGTCTAAGAGGTTTGTTAAACAGGAACGTTTTTTTACGAAAGCCGTGTTAAGTATCTTTAAGTATGTTATTTTCCTCTAAGTGATTTACGAGTCTGTCTCTTATGACCGTTTCTAGCATTTTACATACAACTGAGGTTAAGCTAATTGGACGATAGTTACTGGGTAGGGATTTGCTGCCTTTTTTTAATATCGGTGTTACGTTGGCTATCTTCCACTGATCAGGCATAGTTCCAGACTGCAAGGATTTATTGAATAGTAATGTCAGTGGTTTGGAGAGCTCATCCTTAGCTTCCTTTAGAACTCTTGGCGAGATTGTATCAGGTTCAGGCGTTTTATTTACCTTGAGTTTATCTAATCAATTCAATACTTCTCTCTCTGTAACGGTGATATTGCTTAGAACATCTGAATTATCAATCTGAATCGGCGATGGTGTAGGGATATCACTGAGGTCTTCTGTTGTAAAAACTGATGCAAAGAAGGTATTGAGGGCATTACTCATTTGTACTTCGTCTTTGGTGTATTCTCCATTTTCATCGACTAACGGTCCAACAGTTGAAGTAACTACTTTTTTCTTTCTGATATAACTATAGAATTCTTTCGGGTTTGTTTTACTTTGATTCGCAATATGTAACTCTAGGGTCTTTTTACTTTGCTTAATTAATTTTTTGGCTTTGCGTCGTAGCTCTATAAATTTCACCCGTTCTTCGTCATTTCGTGAGGATTTTAATCTATCATTAGCAAATTTTTTAGCAAGCAGGCAGTTTGAAATATCTTTATTCCACCATTTGGGCTTATTATTATGGCCTGGACGCCGTAATTTCGATGGTATGCAGTCTTGCACTGCTTTTAGGTAAGTGGTTTCGAATAACTTCCAAGATGTATTTATGTCGTTATTGTTAATTAAAAGGCTCCAGTCAGTTTCTTTAAACATAGCTCTATGTTTATGAAAGTTTGCTTTCTTGAAATTAGAGACTTTTTAGATGCTTCTATTTGGTTCGTTACTAGTAAAGTTTAAAGTGAAAGTTATCGTACGATGGTCGCTGTTACTGAATTCATCACGAGCATTCAAATTCTCTATTAATTCTTCTTTTGTTGCAAGTACAATGTCAAGAACGTTATTACCACGGATCGGTGTTCGAACAAATTGATAAAGCGAACTCTCTTGCAAGTTCGTATACAAGTCATGTCCGGAGTGTGAAGTAAGAATATCGCCCCACTTGGTCACAGGTAAATTAAAGTCGCCAAAAAATACGGTATCTTGTGAGTTACTTACATCTGCAATTTGTTCATAAATTTCTCGGTCAGTTTGCACTGATTGAGCTGGAGGTCTGTATATTAATGCAAGTATTAGTTTTGTACCTTTATTATTCTTTATTAGCACAAAAGATGTGTCGACGTTCACAATTTGAGGTTTTGACAAGAGGGTGGGTTAAGACTTTCTTTGATATAAAATAAAACGCCACCTCCATTTTTATATATTCGGCTTTTCTCAAACATTACATAACCGGGAAGTGAATACTCTGCTAAAAAGTCTCTATCTACTGTATTGAGCCAAGATTCTGTTATACCAATCACATCATAATTTTCAGTAAACACTAGTTCCTCTAAATCTGAAAATTTATTGCGTATGCTACGAGCGTTTGCATAGAAAACCTTTAAAGTTGCGGTTTTAGAACTCGCAGAACGTTCTTAAATAAAATTTTTGGTTCTGGTCGGAACTACATTTACTGTACATTCATGGCTGTCATCGGTCCTCGGTCATTATCCCTGGCGGTTTTGAATTTGGGTCGTGTTGGTGGAGCTTTATCGAAATTCGCGGTTCTTGACAGATTAGCATTTAATTCCTTCGCAGGTTGCCGCCCTCGCTGTCTTCGGTCCTCCTTCCTGGTTGTCCTGTGCTGAGTCGATTTCTTCTCCGAAAATCCTTCACCGCATCGTTGAGAAGACGCCCAAAACGTGCTGCTCCCACCTGGTTCAGATGAACTCCATCATCCGAAAACAAATAGTCATCGTAGTAGAAATTGTCCCAGGTGTCGACGAATCCCACGTTTTCCTTCCTGCAGAGGTTTGCTAGACAATTATTTGTGCTGGTGGCTATGTTGTAAAATCGGCTCTCTACACCAAGCCGGGGGACGATTCCTGAGATGATGATCCTTGATGACTTCTCCTTAAACGACTTGATCAGTTGCTGGTACTTTAAAAGCAAATCTTCCGACCGGGTTCGCTGTACATCGTTGGATCCAACGTGGATGACGTACATTGTATTAGCAGGGGCCAGCTTAGATACTTTGTCAACTGCAGCAACTATGTCGTCCACACCACCACCAGGGATACAAAAACGCTTCCTGGTCTTAGGTGCTCTGGCGCAAAACTCTGTGAGCTGACCACGTATCATCGAGTCTCCCACGAGCCGGACTTCTTCTGTTTCCGCTTCGTCATCTGAGTCTGTGAGTATCTGGAAGCGGTTTTGACATTCGGTAATCGGTATGGGTTTCCTGGTCTTGGGGCAAACTTTGTTCCTCACGACACGGAAGTTGTCTTGAGGGGGAAGAGAGTCACTATTTGTTTCTTGAGTATCGGAACCATCAGCTGAAATGGCTACTGCAGGCGTTGAATTGTTGGCAGTTGACGTTGGGGCGTTGGTGGCTGCTGGAGTTGCGGTGACAATTGAAGTTTGTGGTTCTCCAACGTTGAGTGTTACAAACTCTTGGAGTGATTCCAGCTTCATGGTGAGGACGTTGATCTTGTTGTAGGCTTCATCTAATTTCACTGTCAAATTCTCTCGTTGCTGGCAGAGACGGCAGACTTGAAGATCGACAGTAGCAAACATTGACTCACCAAACCTACCGGCGCAGTTCGTACAAGTGTGAGGCATGGTAACAGTCAGTTTCTTCAGATCACTTCACTCACTTTAAAACACTTAACTCACTTTAAAACACTTAACTCACTTTAAAACACTTAACTCACTTTAAAACACTTCACTCACTTTAGAAACACTTCAATCACTTCAACCGAAAACAAATAAGTTGAAATACACAACAATAGGTTATCAGGGGTGATAGCCTAACCGAAAACAAAAAAATTGAGATACGCAGAATTAGGCTTCCAGGGGTGATAGCCTAACCAAAAGTTTTTAAAAAATTGAAATACGCACCAATAGGCTACCAGCGTTGAATAGCCTAACCGAAAATAATAAAATTGAAATACGCAGAAATAGGCTACCAGGTGTGATAACCTAACCTTAAACAAATATATATATATAACAGAATATGTAACTAAATATACAATTCACCAAATAGAGATATATAAAAATAAAGTGTGACTGCACACAAGGGGTTAATATACTGTATCAACAGATGGCCCTGGTGTCACTGTAGCCTAGTAAAGCAGTAGCCTATTCTTTTTAGATAAAACAAAAAAAGTGTATCAGTCAAAGGTTACTACAAGATCGTGCAAGCAACAACTAAAATTACAGATATATATAGCTACAGTAGGATACTAAATACAATATCTACTAGAGTTAATAAGAACACCAGATTGGCTGGCTATAGGCTAGGCTAGGTTTGGATTAGGTTAAAAGCTTGGCAGGTTGGGTTAGGCTAGGTTAGTTTGTACAAGTACCACCCTTAGCTTAAAATAAAATCACTGAGGAGAAAAAGTCAAGAATATATCTAGGGGAAAAAGATAAATGAATGCACTTATATTTACTACAAAATTGGCTGGAATTTAATATGTATAATCCCCCCAAAAAAGTTTGTGTACAAAATGGCGTCGGCGTTCATGCAGGTTAGTTAGTATACAATATTGTTTATTAGCAAATTAATATGCAAAGCTTTACTTACATACAAGGCAGTTAAATTGATACTTACTACAGTAGGTAATGGGTAAAATTAGGAGCTACGATTTTATATCAAATAAGAAGAGAGCGTTTGTTTACAAACAAAACAAACAAAAAACAACAGATGGCGCTAGTGGCGCCCTGTCCGAGCAGGAGTCTTGTGATAAACACGAAGTTTATCAGTCAATACACAGCGAAATATCGTGCAGTGTTACTTACTAAGCTACAGGATGGTTAAACGTGCTCTTAACCACCTTGCATGCACAAGAATGAAGAGGATGAGTAGTTAATACTCAAATTATGATCGATATCGTGAGAGCGTTGACAGAGAGATCTTGCTACTCAGATGGTAACCCTAACATCTTGACGTGCCATATTCTGGTGTGTCAATAAGAAGATATTAGTGAGATGTATGTTTCGCTGTAGTTTGAGTAAATACATTAACATAAGGTCATCCGACACTGTCCTTTTGTCCAGCAGCCTCTTACACAGACATACAACTGTGCTTCATTTGATATGTGTATTGCGCTGTGCTGCAATATCTCACCATTTAAAGGGGTGATTGTTAGCTTCATAAATCAATTCCTTCAATTAAGCTGCTTCTCACTGCACCAATATAACTTGCCTTTTCCCCTCTACCTGCCCTCAGCGTATTGCCCAAATAGCAAACGCCGTTCACATTCCAAACGTTCCTCGCTTTTAACCTCCCTTTCCAACAATCGGCTTCCGCTGAATATTACACAAGAGAATACCTTCACTTTGTAGCCTTTTTTATTTTACCTGAAATAATTGCAGATTTAATAATTGTTGGCACAGTTTGTAAATTAATCCATTATTCGTCAATTGTCCGAGTAAGTGGCACAACATAGAGCACATAGTAAGTGGCACAACATAGAGCACATAGTAAGTGGCACAACATAGAGCACATAGTAAGTGGCACAACATAGAGCACATAGTAAGTGGCACAACATAGAGCACATAGTAAGTGGCACAACATAGAACACATAGTAAGTGGCACAACATAGAACACATAGTTAAAGAAGAAGGTGACAAATGAGTTACTTTACTTTATGGATCAGTCTTCCTGGAAGAGTATTGTGTTACTGTGATCAGGGAGAGAAAAAAGTGCACGGGTCATCATTTCCTGAGAGAGAGAGAGAGAGAGAGATTGTAATGAGTTAATGAAGAATAGTGAGTTGCTCAATGACTAAGTGACACATTCCAAGGAGATAATTTTATTGATGGTCAGAATATACTGCTTAAATGCGTCATAATCCTCAAGGGGTTTAACTATTTCATAAATTATAACTCACTTATCTCTGAGTTTTCTTCTCTACCTAAACACACTGTTGGGTATCTTGAGGTCACTGCTGATTAACATCTCCAAGCCCTTCTATAAATCACCAACTTGTAGATTGTTTCTGAATTGGTATTTGGCTGATCGATATATATAAATAAAGGTTGGTGTGGCGAGGACGGAGGGGTTGTGAGGATGAGGTGAGTGAGGAGAGAAAGAAGGGTGAGGGAATGATAGGTGATGGAGGAAAGGTTGGTGTGGTGAGGACGGAGGGGTTGTGAGGATGAGGTGAGTGAGGAGAGAAAGAAGGGTGAGGGAATGATAGGTGATGGAGGAAAGGTTGGTGTGGCGAGGACGGAGGGGTTGTGAGGATGAGGTGAGTGAGGAGAGAGAGAAGGGTGAGGGAATGATAGGTGATGGAGGAAAGGTTGGTGTGGTGAGGACGGAGGGGTTGTGAGGATGAGGTGAGTGAGTAGAGAAAGAAGAGTGAGGGAATGATAGGTGATGGAGGAAAGGTTGGTGTGGTGAGGACGGAGGGGTTGTGAGGATGAGGTGAGTGAGGAGAGAAAGAAGGGTGAGGGAATGATAGGTGATGGAGGAAAGGTTGGTGTGGTGAGGACGGAGGGGTTGTGAGGATGAGGTGAGTGAGGAGAGAAAGAAGGGTGAGGGAATGATAGGTGATGGAGGAAAGGTTGGTGTGGTGAGGACGGAGGGGTTGTGAGGATGAGGTGAGTGAGGAGAGGAAGAAGGGTGAGGGAATGATAGGTGATGGAGGAAAGGTTGGTGTGGTGAGGACGGAGGGGTTGTCAGGTGGTGAAGGACTAAACATCGTATATTATAACAAACGGTAATAAGCCAAACACATAATTGATAGTATTTGAGAAATGTATATGTTCTGTGTATTCAGAGTGGGTCAATTTCGTGAGAATGTGATAATATTTATATTCAATTGCATTATTCAGAGAGGAATGTATATATACTGGATCTGGGTGACTTATTTGAGTTGGTCATACATTTCAAATTGTCTTTAAACTAAGAAACATAATCTTGAATAATCAGTAATTGAAAGTGGCTAAACAACAGTCATGATATTAGTAAATTTGTCAGAAGGATGAATTGATTTCCCAGCTACTCATAGTATGTGTTAAGATATATTATATGACTGTGAATGAACTGTAATATGTAGCTGGAATAGTTATTTGTTTATCCATATATTTATTTCATAGCTAACTATAATATCTAATGATATCACAAACTACCTGAGATAATGTAAGTGGACAGATTGACAGGCCCTGTATAATGTGTTGAGGATAATAGTGAAGGTATGGTAAAGTTGCCTATCCTCATGCATATCTCTCTCTCTCTCTCTCTCTCTCTCTCTCTCTCTCTCTCTCTCTCTCTCTCTCTCTCTCTCTCTCTCTCGCACACACACGTTGCGCACATGGGAGATAAGTAATTTCATTATGCAGTTGCTAAAGGTCATGTTCGCGAAAGAGCAAGTTTTGCAATTGCATTTAAAAGAGAGAGAGAGAGAGAATAAAGGAGTACGTCGGAAATCAAGCAACAACAGGTCTAGCAACCCCTCAAGGCTGCTTGCCCTCTAAAACACTGATGGTGAAGTGTCTTAACAGTGTTTTAGAGTGGGTAAGGGAACATTGGAAAGGTAAGTACTGCCTTGGGAGTAATGTCCGTGGCAGGGTTTGGAGATGTTGGCAGGGGACAGTTTGGTTAGTAACATAACACAGTCATAAGTTATCTTTCGGTCATCTGGGGAAAAGAGAGAAACGTCTTTGATGAATCTGAGAGGAAAACAAAATATTCATTGACAAATGCAGTCAGTCGTGGATTTATGGCAAGGTGTTTATCTAGGCGACTTTTTAAAGAATCAACGATGATGCCCTTCATTCCACAAGTTAACAACTTTTCTCAAACAATGTATAACCAGGAAGTGTATATTCTGCTAAAAAGTTACTGTCTTCCGAATTTAACCAGGATTCTGTAACGCAGGTTATGGCACAATATTCTGTAAACACGATTTCCTCTAGATCTGAAAATCTATTGCGTATGCTACAAGCATTTACATAGAACATCTTTAGAGTATTTGAGTTAGATGTTACTGACTACGTTGTGTCCGAATTTATGATTTTATTTGAATTACACTACCCTGCTTGGCTGCACAGCCACTGTCAACATTCGTGCTATGGCATCATAATATTAACATTGGTTATCCCTCTAGTGATATGATACAAATATCCTTAATACCCATGCACAAAGCCTTGATGTATAAGGCATATCAATGCAATTCAGATTGAACAGGCTAGGGCGTGCCCTTATTATAGGGTCATAACTGGACATTTGCCACGAATCGCTAGACCTGAGCGTCCAAACTCTTGACGTCTACCAAATGCACAGCGTAGTATCGAACTGCAGACCCTTTGGTCAGTAGTCATACATGCTATTATCCATGCCTCGTCCCGCTGCCCTTGACAATTAATTATATATTGTGGAGGTAGAAAACCCCTGCTGACCTTGGGTATACATATTGCAACATCAATAGTATTAAAGTAACAGATTTACAAATAAATAAGTTACCGAGTCGGGGAAGTGAGGGACATAAGAGGAAAACGGGAACAGAAGGGAAAACCTCAGCAGAAAATAAACCAACAAGAAACAAGAAGGAAGAAATTAAGAATCAGAAGAAGTCCCGTGGAGAGAAAGGAGGCAAGACAAACACAAGGAATGGAGAAAAGACAGAAGAGAAGCAACAACATGGCTGCTTAACCACCACCCCCACTAAACATCACCTCACCAAACGATGTGCTCGAGTCGCCGCCATCACGGCCATTCTGTCGCCCACGCCTGGAAAAAAAATATGCATTACCATCACCAATTCCGGGTCCAGCAAAAGGAAGGCAGAACACGAGGACTTACAAAAATACAAAAGGCCCCAGATATCTCCTCGCCAAATGCGCTGCTCTTCTGCGCAGCTCTTCCCACATCATGGCAGAAACCTCGGAGGGGTCTACCTCACCCCCCCTTTGCCCCCCTGTACCTGTGACCTTCTGACCCTCATCAAACATACCTGGGACATAGCAGCACAAGTCATGACCATCTCGACTTGACCAAGGTAGAGTCAGCAATTCGAAGGACTCAAGTAGACTTACATGTGAGGCTTGAGTACGAAAATTACCCTCTCATTCCCCTGAGTATTGCATGCTATGGCTGTAGACCTAATTGTCTGAGAGTTCTTTTCCATACCTGAGAACTATTGTCTCTCCCACCATGGTGCCTGAGATACATTAGGTCCTTTTCTAGGCTTGCAATTTTGACATTAAAAGTGGAAATAAGGACATGTCCCCAAAACACTCTTAATATCAATTCAACACTCTTGGAGAAGTCTTTGCTATGGAGAGATCTCTACAATAGTCAGGGCTGTGCAAGACACCGTCACCTAAACGGCACTCTGCATAATATAAAGATCTTACACCATATGTGCCAGAACCATGTTCGATGGTATATGCTTGTAAAAAAGGCCTAAAAATCAAATGATCAGGGTTCTTTGAACACTCTAAGAAAGGTCAAAGACAGTTGGGAAAGATAGTACGGCCAGGGTCACACTTCTTCCCCGTGTTAGTCTGATGAATAGTTGTTGTTGTTGTTGTTGTTCCTCAAGCTGCCTGGCCGAACAGCCCCAAGGCCCCGAATAAGGCCAAGGCCATATGCGCCCCCAAAGAACCCTCCCTGCCGACCACAATAAAGCCTGGGTGACCGAAGCCACTCCATGGCGGGGAGCTAAGGAGGGTGCGGAAACGCCCGGGAAACCAAAGCCCCACCCAGGGCCCTGTGCCCCTCAGTAATTATGAAGAGAAAGTTGAGGGGCAAAGGAAGAATGTGACGCTTTGGCTTCCAATCATGGTAGATTGGGAGGTCAATCCACGTTAGAGACGCCGTCACTTGAGATCTAGAAAATATATTAGTAAAAGGAACAGTCAGAGTAAGCTATGGGTATGGCAGAGATCGCTCAGTTCTCACTCTGATAGACCAGCCCATCACCATTCTGATGAATAGTTACTCTGTTATGACTCGAGCGACTTTTCATTAAAGACCCCACACCCAAAAGTACCAGAACAGAACTTCATCACCGACTATTATAACGGTCAGGATAGTCGAGCAGCCATAGTGCGGGACATGTCCTCACTCATGCTCGCATTAGTCCGATAGTACGACCCCTGTGTCATAACCTAAGGAACTACTATTAAAGGCCCCAAACCAAATAGTCTATCTGTAACCCCCACCCCATTGACCACACGGCAGGACAACCTAAGCAGCTCGACGGAACCAGGAGAAAGGACTCGGCAACAAACACATAGATCATCAGTATGCAGTGTTACTTCAAGACTCTACCCCAGTGTTAGAATTGAAGTGTTAGTGGATTCTCTAAGTTCATCGTGGATCCTCGTCCGTGCTCGGCGTTACATTATTGTATTATATTCCATGTAAACAGTGTATGACGTATCTCAAGTATATTTCTCTCGCGGTATCAAGTGATCATTAATAAGAAAACTTATGTGTGTACGCAGTGTTATATTTATCCTTTACGACTTTTGTGCATGTGTAGTGTGACTTTACTTTCTCCAGTCGAGAAACGACTGGAACGAGAAACGACCACACCTCCTTTAGGGGAGGTGTGGTGGAGTGGTCTTGCCACTGGCCTGGTAATCCAAAGGTCCCGGGTTCAAATCCCGATGTATCAATGGGAAGATATTATTGGGATGGAATTTGTGCTGTACCTGGTATCAGTGCATTACCACAAGCCCACCGAAACGTCAATAAAATACCCTCATTGTTCCCTGATTAAATAGCACTGTATGAATATTCCCATATTCAAAATATGCTATAGGGGTGCAATGCCTGGTGAGTTATCTGCTCAACAGGTGGCGTTGTGTGTGTGTAAGTGTGAGACTCCGAGTGTAGGGGGTGAGACAGTGAAGCACGGGAACGAGGTGGCTTCAGAGATGGGGTCGTTTCGGGCCATGAGTGAGCACCGTGCCTCATGTGAAGGCAAGATGGCAGGTGCTCGTTGTACTCTACGTGCTTCACATGTCTCACTCCCTAGACTGGAACAAGACCTCACGGGCTTCACTGTTCATTGTAAAGCGGTGAATGTTAAGGCTCTCAGCCTATGCCCGAGAGGTAGTAAGTTGGAATAGAAAAAAAAAAAAAAAAAAAAAAAAAAAAAAAAAAAAAACCTACCCTTGTCCAATCAACCCTAGTAAAAACTCTGGTATAATAAGTATTATAAATGATAATTTCTACTCAGTGAACAAAGAAAATCAGATCTTCGATACGGATAGCTGTAATGTAAATTGATAATGGTTAGTTAGCTGCAAGTACAGTAGGTGGACTGTGAATAATATGTGTAATAATTGAATATAAACCTTTGAAAAGGTAGATGATAATTACAACATATATTGTAACTCGATAGCAACCTACAGTAAGCTTGCACAACTTTATTTTGGATTTCCAACGTGGATGTACCAACTTACTTTGATATTTTTCATAATATGCTGATTGACTATAACATAAGTACGCCAATTGAAACCATCTCAGTGGGATATATGCATGTCAATTACAATTACCTAATCGTAGTAAAGAGGTATAGAGGTAACTATAGTTAGATAGGCAGTTAATAATCTGAGGCGAATTTTATTAAACTTGAAAATATAGAGGTAGAGAGGTAACTGTAGTTAGATAGGCAGATAATAAGATCAGGTAATTGATCTCCTCCTTCTAGGAGATTCAATAGCGCTAGGAGCTAGTATGTAATGCCAAATACCCTTACCCATCTCCTTTGATCAACGGGAGACAGTGACCGCAGGCTGTGTCTCAGAAATTATTAATGTTCATCATCCTAAGCAACTACGAACCAAAGTCTGCAGGGTAGCAGTTAGGGACGTTATCAACTGAGCTAGCTGGAAGGCATGACAACATTGCTTAACAGTAAGACAGAAACGAGTTACCATCAAAGGAGTGTCGTCCGTGGACTGTCACTTTTGGAGTAGCACAGGGATTTGTCTTAATATTATTGTGGCTTATCATAAATGATAACAAACATTTATCCTGGTTCCTGGTAGGTTGTGTTCATACCACATTATCCTGGTTCCTGGTAGGTTGTGTTCATACCACATTATCCTGGTAACTGGTAGGTTGTGTTCATACCACATTTATCCTGGTTCCTGGTAGGTTGTGTTCATACCACATTATCCTGGTTCCTGGTAGGTTGTGTTCATACCACATTATCCTGGTTCCTGGTAGGTTGTGTTCATACCACATTATCCTGGTTCCTGGTAGGTTGTGTTCATACCACATTATCCTGGTTCCTGGTAGGTTGTGTTCATACCACATTATCCTGGTTCCTGGTAGGTTGTGTTCATACCACATTATCCTGGTTCCTGGTAGGTTGTGTTCATACCACATTATCCTGGTTCCTGGTAGGTTGTGTTCATACCACATTATCCTGGTTCCTGGTAGGTTGTGTTCATACCACATTATCCTGGTTCCTGGTAGGTTGTGTTCATACCACATTATCCTGGTTCCTGGTAGGTTGTGTTCATACCACATTATCCTGGTTCCTGGTAGGTTGTGTTCATACCACATTATCCTGGTTCCTGGTAGGTTGTGTTCATACCACATTATCCTGGTTCCTGGTAGGTTGTGTTCATACCACATTATCCTGGTTCCTGGTAGGTTGTGTTCATACCACATTATCCTGGTTCATGGTAGGTTGTGTTCATACCACATTATCCTGGTTCCTGGTAGGTTGTGTTCATACCACATTATCCTGGTTCCTGGTAGGTTGTGTTCATACCACATTATCCTGGTTCCTGGTAGGTTGTGTTCATACCACATTATCCTGGTTCCTGGTAGGTTGTGTTCATACCACATTATCCTGGTTCCTGGTAGGTTGTGTTCATACCACATTATCCTGGTTCCTGGTAGGTTGTGTTCATACCACATTATCCTGGTTCCTGGTAGGTTGTGTTCATACCACATTA
The DNA here is from genome assembly GCA_037953745.1 of Lithodes maja. NCBI lineage: Eukaryota > Metazoa > Arthropoda > Malacostraca > Decapoda > Lithodidae > Lithodes > Lithodes maja. The sequence continues at coordinate 23,854 of JBAKBP010024215.1, forward strand.
AACTTGAAGCAGCTTTAAGTTAACCAGAAGTAGATGAACAAGCAAGCATGGCTATTCATTATTGAAAACAAATCATTAACCTCTTAAAGATTATGAAATGTTTTGGCAGTTTATTCTATCATTAGACGATATTATTTAGATTAGGGAGGGTATATTGAAGTCAGAGGTTTAGTTGATACATTTTTTTCCCCATTAATTGACGCAGATCTTTTTAAATTGCATAACATCGATTAATGATAGCCAACATATCAACATGCGTCTTGATCCTCAAGGGGTTAATATAGCTATGATTGAAAAGGAATTTGATGTTTTTAAGTGATCGAAAATTGTCTAAATAGTGCAGTAAAATACATAAGGAATACACAACATAATTGGGCACTATTTTTCTATAATCCTTATATCCTTCCTAAATAAAATTGTTTAATTATCAGACAAATAAACTAGTATAACGCATCATAATCCTGAACGGGTTAAAACCTCAACAATTATGTCCATACATTTATGAAAACTTTGTGCCTTGAGTATAACCGCCCATAACAGTGCAACATAGTCCATTCATAATACCAGAATAATTTTACTGATTACAGATTACTGGTACTGGATAAAGTATTTAAGTTATCCTACCTTAAGTGATAAAAACGCATGTCCTCAGTAATATAAGGAGGGAACGGGAGGGGAGGCTTTTATCTTGCTCCTAAGACCCTCGCCAAGCTTAAACAATTACCTCCAAAATACCCCTTCCAGATAAATTTTTACATTTTTCGGTAGAAAAAATTCCCGGGCGAAAGCCAGTTAGCCCTAAATAACAGGCTCCCTATCGCTGGTCAAGAAAAAATCGTCACCTGGCACGAAAGGCCTTAAAGTTTTTGTCTCATTTCTTTGTCAATATTGACAAAGAAATGAGACAAAAGCTTTAAAAATCACCAAACTAATGGGGCGAACGTCTACAAATCTAAAATATAATTGGGGACAAACATGTGGGAGAAGATAGAGCAAAAAAATACTTAACCTTATGTGTGAAAAAAATAACATCACTCTATTAACCTTTTGTGGGGCGTTTTTTTTTTTTTTTTTTTTTTTTTTTTTTTTTTTTTTTTGATAGCGCTAATTCGTTGGTCATAGCTCCAAAGAGTGTCGAACCCTTTATAAAGGAATAATGCAATTAATACCCGTTTACCCTCTAAGTTCTTTAGTAAAATTTACTATTAAAATGTAACCAGGTTCATGGATTACCTGTACTGATCATTTACATTATCGTTTTCAAATATTTGCATTCGAAAACAACCTTTTAAAGACTATCAATTATTTGTACTGACTTTAACACCTAACGAGCGGCCTAGGCGGTAAATAATATGTAGCCACCAGCGGGGCGTTTTTACCCAAAATAGGGCTGTTTACGTGATCATTTTCATGCCTAAATAAGACCCAGAGCGTAAAACAAGTATCTATCCCTGAAAGGGCATAAACAGAGCTTTCCAATGACACCACAACGATCCTTGTATGACCGCTAGTTTTCTTGCAACAACCGCGCAACACGAGTGCAAAAACCATGTAATTCGGTACTTTCCCCACACAATTTACTATGTAGCGAGTGTGAAAGGGTGGAGGAGGGTGGGATTCATGTCAGTTGGTCCACCGCGGTGGTCTGGAGCAGTCATACACTCGCTACTCTCCTGCCACCACTTGTCTCTCTCTCTCAGCAACATTACGTGCTGAAAATGCCACACGACTTGTGTTGTGAGCCGCCACATAGTCCAAATTTCTTTCACTCGACATATGATGCGCGCCGCCAGTTAAGGGTTAAGAACAGAGTTCAAGAAGAGAACACAGCTTAATAAAATATATTCCTTAGTTTTTGGTGGCGCTATTTGCATAATCTAGTATTGTAATGCAATTCAAATTAGTTATATTCGTCCCCACACTCCCAAACACTAACTAAATTAAGAACCCTTAACTTTGATCAAAATGTGAACCCAATTGTTCCCTCAGAGCAAAGAAAATCAAGCTCTTTACTCCCTTTCTTCCAGCAGCAGCGAAGTACAGTCAAAATCAATAAGTGGTCAAAAACATTGATACATTGTTTTGTAAGTGAGAGGGATATATGCTGAATATTTCTAGCATGACAAATATACAGTACAACTCACAGGCTATGTGAAACAAATAAAGATTGTCATTAAAAATGATAGAAACCTAATAATTACACAGTCTATCAACAATGTTGTTGGTGAACTATTTGTTTTGACTGTACATTTGTCTACACTTCCACCTTCACTGATGTTGTTCTCATATCACATAGGAATAAATATTGGACATAATAATTATTTCCTAATCTATTACTTCGATACTTAAAGTATATATGTGTGCTTTCCATTGTTATACCAAGAAATAGTTAAATGTATATAGTTACAAGTAGCTCTATACCAGTTGGTTGTGTCGCTAACTGTACAGTCACGCTTAAATGTTGTGTTCATGTATACTAACTCAATATTTTTTTTTTTTTTTTTTTGAAATGATTGTTGAATACTTCTCAATAAAACAGTAAACAGGTTGACTACACATTGTGTTCATATCAATGTATTGTCTTTCATAAGGGTGGTGTTAAACATTGCTTCCATTTCTTGTAACTCTAAAGTTTTTAATTTATTCTAAATTCAAAATTTCATAAGCATTTGTCTTCCCATGAACTACTTTCAGTTCACCAGTATGGTCTCCTTAAGGGCTGCTCTACTGGTGATCATCTTTCTTATCTTACTAACTCTTGGTCTTCCTCCTTCCGGGGATTTAGCGAGACCGTTTTTATTGTGCTAGAGATACTCAGAGCCTTCGAAAAAGTCTGGCACAAATCACATATTTCCATACTACTAACTTTCCGCTTTTATCCTTCTATATTTGCCTTTATATCTAGTTTTCTTTCTAGCCGTTTCATAGCTGCGGTTGTGGGCGGCCATCGCTCACTTCCTCACCCTATCAACTCTGGTGTTTCTCAGGGTTCTGTGCTATCTCTAGTTCTATATATAATATACATTAATTATCTCATCAACTGTACCTCTAGTCCTATCCACTTCTATGTTGATGACTCTACATTACACTATTCAACTAGATTTCTACCACATCCCACCATGTCATCTCTCAATAACTCATGTGATGAGGTCATGTTTCCAAAACCCAATTTCTGTATCTGTCACAATCTTTCACACAACTATCCCTTACTCTTCAACAATACACAAATCAGCCCTTCATCTTCTTTCAAAAATCTTAATATCTCTTTGTTTTCTGATTTATATATTTTTTTGGAATGACCATATCACAGCTTCACAGAAGTTTGGGTGCGCTCGACCGTCTATGTGAATTATTTACCCCCACACAACTTCTGTACAGGGGTACAGTGTGCCCTTGTATTTAGTTTGTTTGCATGTGTCGGTAGGTTCCACTCATACCTCTATTCTCGAAAGGGTACAGTCAAAAGCATTTTGTCTCATCAAATCACCTCCTCTTACAATTTTCCTGCAATCTCTCACTACACGCCACAATGTTGCATCTCTCTTACTCTTCTACTGCTATTACAATAATCAGTACTCATCAGAGCTCTCAGATTATACCTCCTCCCCTACGGATAGTGGGTGCCACTCGGCTTTCAACACATTATTAAACCCTACTATGTCCAACTCTCTAAACCAAGACTAACCCAATGTTTTCAAGTTTTTTGGCTATTCATCAATTAAACCCTGTAGGCCTCAAGCTATATGTCCCTTCATTTTTCTGATTGTCTGTAAACAAGATATCTCAAGAGCTATGAACCGATAATCATTTGATGAGCAGATATGATAATTATGCTTTAAGTAAAAAGTTATTAAACATTGGAGACAATCAATAGAGCGCATACCTTCGCCAGCGTAGGTGGATCCTAAGGTTGTGAACCGATCTTCACGAAATGTGGTGGACATTGAACCAAACTTAACCAATCAAGCGCGATAGGCCTCACGGAAGGGTCACCATAGGGAACGCGATGGGCCTCACGGAAGCAAGAACATAAAATACAACCTTCATAAACACCCCAGGGGCTCTCAAAACAAAGCATATGTCATTAGGTGAGATAATTACCCTCTAGTACTTTGTACCACTCGTCCATATATTTCTCACCCCCCCCCCTTCCCCTCCTTATTCCCCCCCCCCTCAATTATCACCTATTTTTCCTCTTATTTTCATCATTTATCGGTTATTTTTCTCTCCCGCGATAATGTAGCACAAGTGGGTTGCATAAAAGATCGTTATATAACACCGAGACACCGCGGGAGTGCTTCAGTTGAGTCAGAGACTGCGAGAGGGGAGGGTGTGTGCCTCTTTAGCTCATGCCTGAGAATACGACCGGGTGGGGAATATTTACGATTTTCACCACCCAAATGCTTTTCCCACTAATTTTATCACTCTTCAAGGTTCATATATTCATCATATATGTAAAATAAAAGCACATTGCAAACAAATAAATTTCTATATTGTAAATATAACAAATTATGTGAGAATCCAAGGATAGAAATTCACAAATAAGTACCCTTGCCCCTAGGGCATTTTCGCATTTAATAGGTTAATGATCTTCCACATATGTATACACTAATCTATCCTCTAGGCTGTAACGGATCCATATAATTTTCATTTCATGCTGTGCGCCGCGCCGTGCGCATCGGAGTTGTTAATACGGCTGCACGGACATACAGTATATTCGAGATTCGACGTGTTACATAATCAAACCATTTGATTATACCCGAAAGAAAATTAAGGAATGTGTCATGGTATACTAAAATGCTTAATTAAAGTGAAAGTCGAATATTTATTGGATCCGTGCCTATAGCTGAAAACAATATTCCAAAGTTGAAAGGAATATCTAAATGTAATGAGGAAAATAGTTTTTGAGTGTGTCAAAGATAACATATTTAGCTACGCTTCTAAAATGGCAAGCGCAATATTTTTGAGTTTATTAAACTTTGTATCAATAAAAGCTCATGTGGAGGTTAGTGACAAGACTTTAGTTTTGTATACAAGCATTTCAGGTGAGCATGTGTGTGTGAGTCGCTAGAATAACCAAGTATAGACCCATAAGTACATAATGGTCTAGCAGTAAGCCGCGAGTAGGTCAACACATACAGTATATTTCAGGTGAGCATGTGTGTGTGAGCCGCTAGAATAACCAAGTATAGACCCATAAGTACATAATGGTCTAGCAGTAAGCCGCGAGTAGGTCAACACATACAGTAATTTCAGGTGAGCATGTGTGTGTGAGCCGCTAGAATAACCAAGTATAGACCCATAAGTACATAATGGTCTAGCAGTAAGCCGCGAGTAGGTCAACACATACAGTATATTTCAGGTGAGCATGTGTGTGTGAGCCGCTAGAATAACCAAGTATAGACCCATAAGTACATAATGGTCTAGCAGTAAGCCGCGAGTAGGTCAACACATACAGTATATTTCAGGTGAGCATGTGTGTGTGAGCCGCTAGAATAACCAAGTATAGACCCATAAGTACATAATGGTCTAGCAGTAAGCCGCGAGTAGGTCAACACATACAGTATATTTCAGGTGAGCATGTGTGTGTGAGCCGCTAGAATAACCAAGTATAGACCCATAAGTACATAATGGTCTAGCAGTAAGCCGCGAGTAGGTCAACACATACAGTATATTTCAGGTGAGCATGTGTGTGTGAGCCGCTAGAATAACCAAGTATAGACCCATAAGTACATAATGGTCTAGCAGTAAGCCGCGAGTAGGTCAACACATACAGTATATTTCAGGTGAGCATGTGTGTGTGAGCCGCTAGAATAACCAAGTATAGACCCATAAGTACATAATGGTCTAGCAGTAAGCCGCGAGTAGGTCAACACATACAGTATATTTCAGGTGAGCATGTGTGTGTGAGCCGCTAGAATAACCAAGTATAGACCCATAAGTACATAATGGTCTAGCAGTAAGCCGCGAGTAGGTCAACACATACAGTATATTTCAGGTGAGCATGTGTGTGTGAGCCGCTAGAATAACCAAGTATAGACCCATAAGTACATAATGGTCTAGCAGTAAGCCGCGAGTAGGTCAACACATACAGTATATTTCAGGTGAGCATGTGTGTGTGAGCCGCTAGAATAACCAAGTATAGACCCATAAGTACATAATGGTCTAGCAGTAGGTCAACACATACAGTATATCAGAGAAAGCAGACAGTAATAAATAACAGTGAAATATTATTGTGTGTAAAAGTTATTGTATGTGGCAGCTAAGTGGTATGGTGGGGCTCGGTACAGTTGTCTTCAAAAGTTGTGTTATACTTATATCCATATTAAGTAAGTCTTTAGTAAACTGAAGAAAAGTACTTAATCAAAGTTTAATATTAAAACAATGTTAACTTTTCTTTAGAGAGCATAATTTATGTTCATGCACCACAATATATGCTGAAGGTAAAGTTGTGAAAATGTGACCAGACTTTGGATGATGAGTGTACCAGGTAGTCAGTGTGAGCTATACTTTTGTTATCTACAGGACTATGGGCAGTTGGGCACCATATTGTAAATTTCAGTTTTCTGAGTTTGAGGTTCCTGGTTGTCATGGTGACGGATCGGGCATCATAAAACTCATGTACGAACGCACGCTACACCACCCCACCATAACTCTAGGCTAAGCTTCATTGATAGCTTACTTTCACTTTCACTCTTCCACTGTTACTGCATATTTTTATGCTTACGATTATTGTATTGAGAGTGTTACTGTCACTTATATTATAACATATTTTATAGGCAGTTTGTAAGTATTCAAGGATGTGATAGTCCCTGAAACACTGTGTCAAACACAGGCCATCACAGTCTGGGGAGGGGGATATTGAGACACGAGTCTTACACCACTAAAAGACTCAGAAGATAAGCTTTGTGGCTAGCCTACTTTTGCTGTCACTCTTCCATTGTTACCGCATATTATTTTGTTTGCTATTACCATATTAAGAGTGTCACTGTCACATATTTTATGCGATCATTTATAGGCAGCTTGTAAGTGTTCAAGGGTGTGATAGTCCCTGAACCACTGTCAAATACAGCCACATCAGTCTTGGGAGGGGGAGGTTGAGAAATAAGTCTTAGAGACACTGGCCATGGCACCATGATGCAAGGAGCAACAAATTGGAGCAATTTTTTGGAACAATGGGATTTGCTCTATCTCCTCTAGTGTTGGCTGGTAATCCAAATCAGATTCTTCATCAGATAATTCTGTAGCATTTTCCTGGTGCGAAGACACAATCTTATTGCCTCCTCAACACTCACTTCATGATGTGGTGAGAGATGAAAGCTATTGTGTCGGACATGATATGTCACTCATGAGGTATCATGTAATGGTGCACCCCGCCTCACGCCCACGCCCACGCCCAGCTGTATTTGGGGAGTTGCCAACTACAGCTTTTGTTGCGCGGTATCCTAAAGCAGTTCCCATACAAATAGCCGTCGAGACATATACGACACAGGGGGGCTAAGCATTACATACATAGGCGTCGAGATGTGTTTGACGCTGGGGTCCAACGGGTTAACAAAAATACTAATCGTCTAATTGGGGAGTTGCCAACTACAGCTTTTGTTGCGTGGTATCCAAAAGCAGTTCCCATACAAATAGCCGTCGAGACATGTTGGACACTGGGGCTGAGCATTACATACATATGCGTCGAGACGTGTTTGATGCTGAAGTCCAACGGGTTAACAAAAAAGCTATCGTCTGCAAAAAGTCTAGTAGTAGAAGTAAGAGATAGTGGAAGGTCATTAATATATGAAAGGAGAAGTAGGGGGCCCAAGACGGTGCCCTGTGGGACCCCAGAAGTTACAGATACAGAAGAGGAATGACAGCCCTCGAGAACAACACATTGCTCACGATTAGTTAGAAAAGTCTTAAGCCAGTGAAGAAGTGGACCTCGGATGCCATAATTGTCTAATTTTGCTAAAAGTCTCTGGTGCTGGACTTTGTCGAAGGCTTTGGCGAAGTCAAGTACTACGGCGTCTACTTGTCTAATTTTGGGGTCATTAAGGGATTGGGAAATGCCGTGTGTGGTCACTAGTAGCTGAGTTTCGCACGACCTCTTAGGTCGAAAGCCGTGCTGTGCGTCAGTAGGTATATTTAACCTATGCAGATGGTCTATAATATGTCGGTGAAAGATATGTTCTAAAATTTTGCAGGGAACTTAGATAATTGAAATGGGTCTATAGTTGACAGGGAGGATTCTGTCTCCGGATTTGAAAATTGGTGTCCCGTTCGCCAAAAGCCAGTCATTGGGAAGTTATCCGGTGTCTATAGTCTGCGAGAATATAACCTGCAGGATAGGAGCAAGAATGGTAGCATTCCCCATAAGTATCCTGCAGGGTATATTGGCTGGTCCAGTCGCTTTGTTAACGTGTACCTCAGATAAAAGTGTCTCAATTCCACGGGTGTGTAAAGTCAGTGGAGGTATAGGTGGGTGTGGTGATGGTCACAGTTCCGGCAAGTCTTCATGTTCTTGTGTAAATAATGACTGGAACTGTGAATTAAGTGCATGTGCTTTATCTTGTGGGAGTGTGGCCAGGGAATCGTTGTGTCGTAATGTTGTTATACCAGTCGAGTCTTGTTTGCATGCTTTGAAGAATTTGTAGAATTGTTTGTGATTTTGCATGTTGTTTGTGATAAAAGTGGTTGTGTAGTTAGTTTCTGCTTGTTTCATTTCTCGTAATGTTGTACCAGGTATTCTAGGATATGTTAGTGTTCAATATAACGTTATCCTAGTGGCCTATTCTGGACTCTCCTTGCCCCAATTTCTCTCTCGCATTATGAGAACAAAACACACCTGTGCTGATTAATTATATATGTAATATTCTGAGTTTAACTAATTTAAACTACACCAACGTTATATATATTTTTTAACTACGAGTTATACCCTATATTACACGTAAGAATTAGTGAACCCTATCAGATCTTATTCATGTATGTTATTATTTACCGAGTGTCCAAGTTCGTAGGAAAGTGTACAAGAGAGCATAAATTACCTTTTATATATTAAATCACAAATTCTGGATAGTGCTACGTCCCTTTTTCGTACAAGATCAAGTAGAGTACAGTTTCTTGGAGATAAAAGTAAAAAAACCCTTCCATTGTGTTTATGTAAACATATGCTCATGATTTCTAATCTATATTAATTTTTGTGAATAATTCTATCAATCACGTCACACGATTAATCGTATTATTTCACAGCCAGTTAGGGAATTTATATTATACGTTCCTGTGTTTAATCGGCCTTTATTTCCGGCTATTTTAAGTCACTACGCCGTTCTGTGCCTTTATCTTATTTTATACTTTCTCAGCCGTTATTTTGGCTATTATAAGTCGCTACTTTGTTCTGCGTCTTGATTTTATATTATAATTTATCAGCCTCATTTCGGCTATCGATAGTCACTACTTTGTTCTGTGTCTTGATTTTATTTACATTAGTGTGTTAATTTATTCAAACCTACTGCATGTATAGCTACTATTCCAGCTATATTTATTGAAACCTACTGCATGTGTAGCTACTATTCCAGTTATATTTATTTAAACCTACTGCATGTATAGCTACTATTCCAGTTATATTTTTTTAAACCTACTGCATGTATAGCTACTATTCCAGTTATATTTATTCAAACCTACTGCATGTATAGCTACTATTCCAGCTATATTTATTCAAACCTACTGCATGTATAGCTACTATTCAAGTTATATTTATTTAAACCTACTGCATGTGTAGCTACTATTCCAGTTATATTTATTCAAACCTACTGCATGTATAGCTACTATTCCAGCTATATTTATTCAAACCTACTGCATGTATAGCTACTATTCCAGTTATATTTATTTAAACCTACTGCATGTATAGCTACTATTCCAGTTATATTTATTGAAACCTACTGCATGTATAGCTACTATTCCAGTTATATTTATTCAAACCTACTGCATGTATAGCTACTATTCCAGTTATATTTATTCAAACCTACTGCATGTATAGCTACTATTCCAGTTATATTTATTCAAACCTACTGCATGTATAACTACTATTCCAGTTATATTTATTTAAACCTACTGCACGTATAGCTACTATTCCAGTTATATTTAATGAAACCTACTGCATGTATAGCTACTATTCCAGTTATATTTATTCAAACCTACTGCATGTATAGCTACTATTCCAGTTATATTTATTCAAACCTACTGCATGTATAGCTACTATTCCAGCTATATTTATTGAAACCTACTGCATGTATAGCTACTATTCCAGTTATATTTATTCAAACCTACTGCATGTATAGCTACTATTCCAGCTGTATTTATTCAAACCTACTGCATGTATAGCTACTATTCCAGTTATATTTATTTAAACCTACTGCATGTATAGCTACTATTCCAGGTATATTTATTGAAACTTACTGCATGTATAGCTACTATTCCAGGTATATTTATTGAAACCTACTGCATGTATAGCTACTATTCCAGTTATATTTATTGAAACCTACTGCATGTATAGCTACTATTCCAGTGATATTTATTTAAACCTACTGCATGTATAGCTACTATACCAGTTATATTTATTCAAACCTACTGCATGTATAGCTACTATTCCAGTTATATTTATTCAAACCTACTGCATGTATAGCTACTATTCCAGTTATATTTATTTAAACCTACTGCATGTATAGCTACTATTCCAGTTATATTTATTCAAACCTACTGCATGTATAGCTACTATTCCAGCTATATTTATTCAAACCTACTGCATGTATAGCAACTATTCCAGTTATATTTATTTAAACCTACTGCATGTATAGCTACTATTCCAGTTATATTTATTTAAACCTACTGCATGTATAGCTACTATTCCAGTTATATTTATTTAAACCTACTGCATGTATAGCTACTATTCCAGTTATATTTATTTAAACCTACTGCATGTATAGTGTTACGACCGGGCACTCGGGTACACTAGGGCTCTTACACAGGACTCGAGTATGGCTCGCTGCCACAACGGAAACACACGATCCCAACCCCAGAGTACTGCCAGCCGAACAAAAAACGCCACTACCCTCCAGAGTTCTATCTGCTATAACGGGGTATACAAGAACTCGGTACTAGCGTTTCACACAACAGACTAATAGCAAGACGGGAGTTATCTAGTCTGGTCAACAATCAAACAAAGAAGAAAGTACTACAACACTAAAGAATAGTGTTGGCCGAAGCCGAAGTAATCCACCCTTGAACTAAGAACTTAAGAAGTCCTCCACCCTCTACTTCGGATCGGCACTATTACGTTACGTTAAACAATAGTCCTCGAGCATCAAGCAAGGAATCTTCTGATAAGTTAGATGCTTCTCGAATACTCATAAGAAGTAAGTATCGGATTTTGAACAGCAATTTAATGAATAACTCACTGGTAATTAAAGGCTTTAAATTGACATAAGAAGAATTATAAGAATAAGCAATAGGATATGGCAAACATTAAGAAGAAGTACTCCGACAATGCACTGGCAATAGCCTACTAAGATTGTGCTCGTGGGCCACTAATCTCTGAAGTAGCTAAGCGTGCCACACATGAAATCAATAGTGCTTAAACAATAATATACATAAGGAGAAGCTTCAATACTATGCTGTATCTGCTGGTCGAGCAAAGTCTAGCTGGGATATCTAAGGTTAGGAAACAATGGCTGAGCAAGCGGCTCGTAGCCTAGCG
>JBAKBP010024216.1:0-35589 GCA_037953745.1 Lithodes maja
CTCGATATTGTTACTCCCAGATCAGTTTCTCTGTTTACATTCTTAAGCTGAGTGCCATTCATCGAATAGTTTGCTTTCTCATTTAGGTATCCGACATGTAGTACTTTACATTTATCCGCATTGAAACTCATTTGCCAAATTTGGGCCCAACATGACAATTTATCTAGATTGTGTTGCATATCGTCAACTTGTTCTTTTGAGAGTACGCTATTTGCAATTTTTGTATCGTCAGCAAATTTTGAGATTGTGCAGGTGAGACCCTCATCTATGTCGTTGATGTAAATTAGAAAGAGAATTGGTCCTAGTACCGATCCCTGGGGTACCCCGCTACTTACATTGGTCCATTTAGATGCCTTACCGTTTATGACTACTCTTTGCTTTCTGTTGTTGAGCCAATTTTCTATCCATTTCAACACACCGTCTTGTATTCCATGCGCTTTTAGTTTTAGCAGTAAACGTTTGTGGGGAACTTTGTCAAAGGCCTTTTGAAAATCAAGGTATATAATATCTACAGCTTTACTCTCATCGTAGAGGTTGAGGATATCGTGGAAGAAGTCTAAGAGGTTTGTTAAACAGGAACGTTTTTTACGAAAGCCGTGTTGAGTATCTTTAAGTATGTTATTTTCCTCTAAGTGATTTACGAGTCTGTCTCGTATGACCGTTTCTAGCATTTTACATACAACTGAGGTTAAGCTAATTGGACGATAGTTACTGGGTAGGGATTTGCTGCCTTTTTTGAATATCGGTGTTACGTTGGCTAGCTTCCACTGATCAGGCATAGTTCCAGACTGCAAGGATTTATTGAATAGTAATGTCAGTGGTTTGGAGAGCTCATTCTTAGCTTCCTTTAGAACTCTAGGCGAGATTGTATCAGGTCCTGGCGTTTTATTTACTTTGAGTTTATCTAAACAATTCAATACTTCTCTCTCTGTAACGGTGATATTGCTTAGAACATCTGAATTATCAATCTGAATCGGCGATGGTGTAGGGATATCACTGAGATCTTCGGTTGTAAAAACTGATGCAAAGAAGGTATTGAGGGCATTACTCATTTGTACTTCGTCTTTGGTGTATTCTCCTTTTTCATCGACTAACGGTCCAACAGTTGAAGTAACTACTTTTTTCTTTCTGATATAACTATAGAATTCTTTCGGGTTTGTTTTACTTTGATTCGCAATATGTAACTCTAAGGTCTTTTTACTTTGCTTAATTAACTTTTTGTCTTTGCGTCGTAGCTCTACAAATTTCACCCGTTCTTCGTCATTTTGTGAGGATTTTAATCTATCATTAGCAAATTTTTTAGCAAGCAGGCAGTTTGAAATATCTTTATTCCACCATTTGGGCTTATTATTATGGCCTGGACGCCGTATTTTCGATGGTATGCAGTCTTGCACTGCTTTTAGGTAAGTGGTTTCGAATAACTTCCAAGATGTATTTATGTCGTTATTGTTAATTAAAAAGCTCCAGTCAGTTTCTTTAAACATAGCTCTAAGTTTATGGAAGTTTGCTTTCTTGAAATTAGGGACTTTTTCGATGCTACTATTTGGTTCGTTACTAGTAAACTTTAAAGTGAAAGTTATCGTACGATGGTCGCTGTTACTGAATTCATCACCAACATTCAAATTCTCTATCAATTCTTCTTTTGTTGCAAGTACAATGTCAAGAACGTTATTACCACGGGTCGGCGTTCGAACAAATTGATAAAGCGAACTCTCTTGCAAGTTCGTATACAAGTCATGTCCGGAGTGTGAAGTAAGAGTATCGCCCCACTTGGTCACAGGTAAATTAAAGTCGCCAAAAATTACGGTATCTTGTGAGTTACTTACATCTGCAATTTGTTCGTAAATTTCTCGGTCAGTTTGCACTGATTGAGCTGGAGGTCTGTATATTAACGCAAGTATTATTTTTGTACCTTTATTATTCTTTATTAGCACAAAAGATGTGTCGACGTTCACAATTTGAGGTTTTGACACGAGGGTCGGGTTAAGACTTTCTTTGATATAAAATAAAACGCCACCTCCATTTTTATTTATTCGGCTGTTCTCAAACATTACATAACCGGGAAGTGAATACTCTGCTAAAAAGTCTCTATCTTCTGTATTGAGCCAAGATTCTGTTATGCCAATCACATCATAATTTTCTGTAAACACTAGTTCCTCTAAATCTGAAAATTTATTGCGTATGCTACGAGCGTTTGCATAGAAAACCTTTAAAGTTGCGGTTTTAGAACTCGCATTACGTTCTTTCATCGAATTATTGGTTCTGGTCGGATCTACATTTACATTCATGGCTGTCCTCGGTCCTCGGTCGTTATCCCTGACGGTTTTGAATTTGGGTCGTGTTGGTGGAGATTTATCCAAATTCGCGGTTCTTGACGGATTAGTATTTAATTCCTTTGTAGGTTGCCGTCCTCGCTGTCTTCGGTCCTCCTTCCTGGTTGTCCTGTGCTGAGTCGATTTCTTCTCCGAAAATCCTTCACCGCATCGTTGAGAAGACGCCCAAAACGTGCTGCTCCCACCTGGTTCAGATGAACTCCATCGTCCGAAAACAAATAGTCATCGTAGTAGAAATTGTCCCAGGTGTCGACGAATCCCACGTTCTCCTTCCTGCAGAGGTTTGCTAGACAACGATTTGTGCTGGTGGCTATGTTGTAAAATCGGCTCTCTACACCGAGCCGGGGGACGATTCCTGAGACGATGATCCTTGATGACTTCTCCTTAAACGACTTGATCAGCTGCTGGTACTTTAAAAGCAAATCTTCCGACCGGGTTCGCTGCACATCGTTGGATCCAACGTGGATGACGTACATTGTATTAGCAGGGGCCAGCTTTGATACTTCGTCAACTGCTGCAACTACGTCATCCACACCACCACCAGGGATACAAAAACGCTTCCTGGTCTTAGGTGCCCTGGCGCAAAACTCTGTGAGCTGACCACGTATCATCGAGTCTCCCACGAGCCGGACTTCTTCTATTTCCTCTTCGTCATCTGAGTCTGCGAGTATCTGGAAACGGTTTTGACACTCGGTAATCGGTATGTGTTTCCTGGTCTTGGGGCAAACGTTGTTCCTCACGACACGGAAGTTGTCTTGAGGGGGAAGAGAGTCACTATTTGTATCTTGAGTATCGGATACATCAGCTGAAGTGGCTACTGTAGGCGTTGAATGTAGGCGTTGAATTGTTGGCAGTTGACGTTGGGGCGTTGGTGGCTGCTGGAGTTGCGGTGACAATTGAAGTTTGTGGTACTCCAACGTTGAGTGTTACAAACTCTTGGAGTGATTCCAGCTTCATGGTGAGGACGTTGATCTTGTTGTAGGCTTCGTCTAATTTCACTGTAAATTCTCTCGTTGCTGGCAGAGCCGGCAGTCTTGAAGATCGATAGTAGCAAACATGGACTCACCAAACCTACCGGCGCAGTTCGCACAAGCGCGAGGCATGGTGACAGTCACTTTCTTCAGATCACTTCACTCACTTAAAAAACAATTCACTCACTTTAAAACACTTCACTCACTTTAAAAACACTTCAATCACTTCAACCGAAAACAAATATGCTGAAATACGCAGAAATAGGTTATCAGGGGTGATAGCCTAACCGAAAACAAAAATGTTGAGATACGCAGAATTAGGCTTCCAGGGGCGATAGCCTAACCAAAAGTTTTTTTTTTAAATTGAAATACGCAATAATAGGCTACCAGCGTTGAATAGCCTAACCGAAAATAATAAAATTGAAATTCGCAGAAATAGGCTACCAGGTGTGATAACCTAACCTTAAACAAATATATGTATAACAGAATATGTAACTAAATATACAATTCACCAAATAGAGATTATATAAAAATAAAGTGTGACTGCACACAAGGGGTTAATATACTGTGTCAACCACCAACACAGTTAAAGGTTGAGTACACGATCACGGTTAATATCCATTTTCGAATTTTGGATATCAATCTAATCATGTGCACAGACCCAACTGCATTATGGAAAGCGTAATGTTTTAGTGAGAGGAAAGAACATTGAATGGGGCCAAGATCACTAAGGACCGGCCTCGCTATACTAGTTCCTGAACCTATAGAAATAAGTAACACCCCGTTCTTTAACATTAATATAAAATACAAACCCCAATGTATACTTGAATAAATTAATGAAAGCATATGGCCCTCCCGGGATTCGAACTCGGGACACCACACCCAGGACATAAGCACCTAAACCATTACACCACCAATATATATATATATATATATATATATATATATATATATTCGGGTGGATGGGACTCGTTAGCCTTGGTCGGCAACTCATCTAGGAGAGACAACCTTATACAAATCCGGGTGGATGGGACTCGTCAGCCTTGGTTGGCAACCTGTCTAGGGGAGTAAACCTGATACAAATCCGTACTGCTTACCTAAGGGTAAGGCAGGTTAGTGGATGGATTAGCCGAACACCACTGTAGAAAAATAGTGCTAACAAGATACACAGAGGGCCTCGGAGTCGGACGGATCCTAAATTGAGTGGTCAATCCTGTAAGTCCTTCACTAAACTGGCTCGGGTTGTCCCTCTCACAGGGAATAGGTCCGCTTGGGGGCATTCTGTGTATGGCCACCCTCGTAAGGGGAGTAAGGCGTTCGGCAATAGATATATATATATATATATATATATATATATATTGAGAATATATCACAAATACACGTGAGCCACTAAATGTTTCTAGTCTCTCAGTGGGGATCGAACCATCGACCATCAGAACGATAGCCGACGCTTAATCAATTACACCACGGCAGTCTAAAAGACACTCAGCCTTCTATCCTATTTATGTTAGGGAGAAGGGAAACCCACTAGGCGAATATATTTCAATTCAAACCTAGTTGTAGGATCCATATTTCCAGAATACCATACACGGATTTTTGAGTGTCCCGACGCAACTCGGGTTGAAATTGATTTCATTTAATTCTAACCCACAAATCTATCGTTCTGATGGTCGATGGTTCGATCCCCACTGAGAGACTAGAAATATATATATATATATATATATATATATATATATATATATATATATATACAGTATATATATACAGTATATACCACTTCAACTCTGTTGGCCACGAAATCCAGTATTAATAGGCAATCCAAACTCATATATTTAGCGAGGACCAATTTTCCCAACGATTTAACGCTAAAGTATTCCTACGGGTTTGATCAGTGCCCCCTCCCTCGTTCAACATAAAAAAAAAAAAAAAATAGGTAGGGATAAAACTACAAAAATAATAACTAAATATATAAATATACTGTATAAATATGTATTGTGTGTACAATATATATAGTGTAAAAATACTGCCTACCCGTATTTTTCCAGCCTTCCATAACATATAGAACATTTTATGGACAATTCAAATATATTCAGAGGAAATATAACAGAAGTTACATGTACTGTATCTATCTATTATATCAATTCATCTACCTATCTCTCTCATATAATATATACTATATATACAGTATATAAATATATGTATATACATTATACATATATACCCGGTACTGTATATATATATATATATATATATATATATATATATATATATATATATATACAGTATATATATATAAGCTACCAGTCTTTCATTGATACTGTAGCTTACTGACCCGGTTGATATATTAATAGTTGATGTTTTGATATGGGTCATCAATATATATCGTTAAATGGGTATTATATTATGGACCTTTTTATACCCATTACTTTTACATTGTAAAAATCCAAGAGGTAGTTTCCAAGACCTGAACGACGTCTTTTTATTCCCGGTGCCTTTCTTATCGCTTCAGTTGCACCAACCTCAAACTTTAGGGACCTCATATAACTATTATTAAACTGTTGACTACCTCCCCACCGCGCTTCGCCCCATTCGTTTAAAGATATTAAGGCATTTCGCCCTTTTAGTTTGGCAATTATAAAAAGTTTTCCGGGAATTTATGTGTCGATTTTTCCCTGGCGAGCGATAACGAGTCTGCAATTAAATATTTTTTTTTTTTTTTATTAATCTCACCACCACACCCCCAATGAAATTAATTAAAGTATATATGATCCACCGGGATTCGAACCCGGGTTATCACACACATATTTTTGCCACCTTAACCATTACACCACCAGGACGGTTAAAGGTTTATGCACACGCCTACGACTTATTATCCATTCTCGAATACTGGATATTAGTCTAATCATGTTCATACTCCCAACCGCACTATGGTAGCCTACTGTTTAAGTGAGAGGAAAGTATAAACGGCCTTTGGCCAGGATATTTTTCAACCGAAATACATACAAATTTATTATATTTATTTATTTTGTTTTTATTATTTGTTTAGTTTCTGTAATTCATCTTAAAGGGAGGTCTGGGTTGCCTAGGGGGGTTAAGGGGACAATTTATATTCATGGTCCCTTTCCTCATGGCTTCCTGTGCATTAACCACAAACAGTCGGGAACCCATAAAAAACATTATTAACCCTTTCACCCGCGTCAGGTCTTCCGTTCCTCACACCTTATATACCCCTTTAACCCGTTCAGTACCAGGGACATCATTTTAATCATATTCTGACAACTATTAGACAACTTTATTAAGCTTAGGAAGGCCCTCTAGCAATAATATGGCTTCAAATTACCTCAACCGACCCACAGATCCTTCCTAAGCTTCACAATATCGTTTAAATATAGCTAGAATAAAATATAACACACGTCGCTGGTACTCAAAGGGTTAACCCCCATAATATGTTAGAGTGTAGGGATCATGAGGAAGATGCTTGCTTTTTCTGGGCCCCCCTTCTCCCTCATGTTTAGCCCGATTAGTTTTTAGATTTTTAGATGTTCTGCCCATTTGTTTGGCGATTTCAAGAGTTTTCGCCCCATTTCTTTGTCAATATTAAGACCTTTCGTGCCATTTAGATGTCGATTTTTTCCTGGCGAGCGATAGCAAACCTGCAATTTTAGAATGAATCGGCCTATATGTCTACCATTTGGTAAGGGTCATCCAGGGGGTAGGTGTGGAAATTTACAGCCCATTTGTTCTACCCCTTTTTTACTTACATATGTTAGAGTTCACGATTTCTGGACTGCCCATTTGGAACAGGGTATTGTATATATATATATATATATATATATATATAATATATATATATATATAGAGAGAGAGAGAGAGTGAGAGTGAGTTGGTGAATAAGGTCAAAAGGTGATTAAAACAGTAAGGTGACTTGAACCAGTGACTTATGACCTGTATAACCACCTTAACCTGACCTTAACATGACCTAACATTGACCTCACTATGGCCTATAAACTACAACATGACTGACCTACATTACTCTTGACCTGGCGCTTACCTCTAGCGTGACCTGACCTCTGAGTAGCGTGGGGGACAATTCATATGACTATTAAAACAAACAAAAATAGGAAAAGTGGGGATTGGGCCTGAGTAAATAGATAGATAGATAGATAGATAGATAGATAGATAGATAAGAACGTAACAAAATGGCAATCTGCAGAAGGCCTAGCTGACCACACGAGGCATATCCCTTTCACACTCAACTTATATAAATCATATGACTAAAGGCGGTGGTCACAGGAGCGCTTTTTCAGGGAAGTTGAACCGGATTCTCTCTCTCTCTCTCTCTGGGTGGTGAAAGAAAGAGATTGTGTGTGTGTGTGTGTGTGTGTGTGTGTGTGTGTGTGTGGTGTGTGTGTGTGTGTGTGTGTGTGTGCGTATATGTGTGTGTGTACATATATAATGTATAATGTGTGTGTGTTTGTGTGTGTTTGTGTGTGTGTGTGTGTGACGTATATAATGTGGTAGTGTGAACCTTTCCCTACACACTTCTCTAGCCCCTGCACTAACCTACAACTCTCTCTCCCCCATGGCAGTGAAGCCCTATAGTTTGTCACAACCCCGCCAATCCCAACACGTGAGAGTGAAACCTCTTCCGGGAAGCCATTTATCAACACACTTATACACGGTAAATTGCCATGTCACCATCATCATATTTTATAGCGAAATATGGTTTTAATCGTGGAAACTAGGCACATTTCTTATTGGTTCATTAACTAACATACAGGGGAGGGGGAGGGGGCCTTCTCTGGACCTCCCCGTTTCGCTCCATTAGTTTGGAATTTTTAAGATGTTTCACCCCATTAGCTTGGCGATAAAAAGACGCTTCACTCCATTCAGGTGTCAATTATTTTCCTGGCCAAGCGATAGCGAGCCTATAACTTGGAGGTAGTCGGCCTTCGGTCAGGAAATTTTTATATCGAACAAATTTACAAATTTAGCTTGATGGAGGTCTGAGTTGGCCGTGTTATATAATTTCATTGTTTGATTTATTTGTATGCTTGAGCGAAGTCTGGAAGGCGCTTACGTAGAGCTAGGGTACAAACTAAAATGCTATGTTCGATAATGGCAAAAGCAAGTAATATCCTTTATAATAACCTTCAAGAGGTCGGCCCAGATAGTGTTATTGGACTAACCTAACCCCCAGAAAAACATAAACTGGACAATACTGTAGGTTACACTATAAAGCTGTGTGCCCATGTGTAACACAAATGATACACGTCATAAGGGATTCAATCGCTCAAGTATTCACATTGGCACACATAAACGATTGAAAGACTTTTTATGGGCATAATTTTTGCTACAATTAAGTTTTCAAAGTTTACAGTGATAAATACTGGGTAAAATATAACAATAGTGATACACATTATAAGTACCGGTATATCAATCGCTTACATGTACAGATACACATTATAAGTACCGGTATATCAATCGCTTACATGTACAGACTAGCACACATTACCGATTAAAACACTGTGTATGTGTAACGTACTTTTTACATTTGATCCCATAATACTTGGAGTGTAGATGGAACTGTTGTATAGTTATGGTACAATTTGACCTATTCTGTTTAATGTGTGCGTTTCCAAATGTGCAGCGTAGGCGATTCCCTTGCCCTTTCCTTCTTCTTTCCCTCCCTTCCCTACACTTCCCTTCCCTACACTTCCCTTCCCTACACTTCCCTTCCCTACACTTCCCTTCCCTACACTTCCCTTCCCTACACTTCCCTTCCCTACACTTCCCTTCCCTACACTTCCCTTCCCTACACTTCCCTTCCTACACTTCCCTTCCCTACACTTCCCTTCCCTACACTTCCCTTCCCTACACTTCCCTTCCCTACACTTCCCTTCCCTACACTTCCCTTCCCTTCCGTCTTCCTTTAAGGGGAGACAGACCGTTTTTCTGGACTCCTTCTCCCTAATTTTTAGCCCCACTAGTTTTGAGATTTTAAAACGTTGGTTCCATTAGTTTGGGGATTTTATGACCTTTCACCCCATTTCTTTGTCAATATTAGGACCCTTCGTGCCATTTAGGTGTCGATTTTTTCCTTGCCAGTGATAGCGAGCCAGTAAGTTTAGGAGGAATCGGCATTTAGCCGGGACATTTTTCTACCGAAAAATGTACAAATCTATCTTGAAGGGGGGTCTAGGGGTGTTTTTCTAAGCTTGATGGAGATCTAGGGAGGAAAAACATATATGAATAACTGAATTAATAGACCAGACAAACGCCACTGTCCCCTTAACATCTCTAGCCTTCCCTTCTTTTATCATCCCTCTTTCCTTCCATCCCTTCCCACCCATCCCCTCCCTTCCCTTCTCCCCCTACATCCCCCTTCCTTCCCTTCTTTTATCATCACTCTCCCCTTCCATCCCTTCCCTTCCCTTCACCTCCTACCTCCCCCTTCCTTCTCCTGTCCTATTCTTCCCATCTCCACCATCCCCTCCCTTCCCATCTCCACCCTCCCCTTTCCTTAACAACCCCATTTTCCTCTTCCCTCCCCGTTGCTTTACCCCGTCCCCCTTGTCCTTCCCTCCCTTTTTCCTCCCCCCCATTTTTCTTTCCCGCCCCTTAGTCCAGTCAAATTAGCTGATATTTCCCCGAACCCACCACTAATTGCAACAGAAGCGAAACCTGTTGGGATTTGTTCAGTAGGGTACCCTTCATGATATACTAAAAGTCCCACAATTATTTTTGAGTGGATCAATATTTTTATCAGGGTTGAACTTTTGGATTTCTGGATTTTTTTGGATTATTTTTTATTTTTTATTTTTTTTTGGATTTCATTTTTGGTGCATGTATGACATCAGTATAGGTAGTAATATTCATAACTACATGTATGTTTTCCCATAAGGTCTGTCTTTAGGCCTATATTAATATTCAACCATTAATGCAGGCTGCCCGCCCCAGAGTTATGACTGCACCATTGCAATTAGGTCTAGGTGTGCAAATGCATTCGCATTTTGCCTCAAGATTTCTGATTGACACACTGAATGCCCATGGATTCTGTAGTTCATATTCAGAGGTGCAAAAATATGAACGGAGTGCAGCTGTCAACCAGGGATTGGACATTCCAGAGTTCCTCCCTGGGCAGTCTGTTCAATATGTGGCCGACAACGTGGATCATGACACTAGGACTCTTGACGGCTCTGGGACATTCCACGGAATGGGTATTATGGCAGTTGTAACACCCAAATGTGATGTCACCTCTGTGGTAAAACGTGTGTCTGTGACAGCAGAGGAGATCGCTGCTGTAGGACACATCAGCATTAAGAAATTCATATCACTTGGTGATGAACTTGCTAATATCAAGTATGAAGCTCTACCAGAGGAACCCAAACACACGGAAAGCCCCAACGTAGATCTCCTGTGGAAAACGTCCCTGTCAGTCCGGTTACCAAGACCAGCATGGTCAGGATACATGCAAATGGTAAACAACGGAGACCACCCAGGACAGTCATCCACCATGTTCCTTCCCATGATTGATATGAACCCGAGTGACATGACGTGTGTCAACTCAACTTTACACTTCGTTGCAGAGCATGCCAAGCGCTATGGAGCAACACTGGTGCTCACTTTTGACCAGCCGTTGTGGTTCAAGGCAACTCAAATTGTGGAAAGTGCTGGAGAGGACAGTGATCTGTATCCGATTATTTTAAGACTTGGGTGATTTCACGCACTAATGAGCTTTCTGGGTAGCATTGGGCACTTGATGAGAGGAACAGGCCTTCAAGATATCTTGGAAGTGATCTTCGCTGGGAACACTGTTACCCACATTCTCACTGGACACGCAGTTGCTCGTGCCATTCGTGGTCATCTCCTTGTAGATTCCGTCCTTCACACACTTCTCTTGAGCAGCCTGTTGGGGATCAAGTTGTCTTTATCTAATGACAATGTGCCACTGGAATTGGAGACAATAGGGAACCTCTATGATGATCTCCTCTCTGGTGAAATCACGCTCAGTGATGTAGAATCATCTTTGTACCTGCAGGATCTACAACAGAAACTTGAGACACACAAGGACATGTTGGAATCGAGCTACCGTCTGTGGCTGCAATACATGGAGATGATAGACATCATGAGGTCATTCATGCGATCAGAACGAATCGGAGATGGGTCCCTCCATCTGGAGACGATGCAAGCCATGCTTCCGTACTTAGCTGCCTCCGGCCATAACTTGTACACGAAGTCATTGCACCTCTATCTGCAGAAAATGACAAAACTGGAAGACACACACCCCAATGTCTACCAACAGTTCACCCAGGGACTACATGTAGTCAGGAGGAGTGACCGCTTCTGGGCAGGGTTGTCTCCAGACCTGGTGATCGAACAGGCACTTATGAGAAGTCTGAAGACGAGTGGATGTCTCACCAGAGGGAGGGGAATGACGGAAACCCAAAGACTGGTCTGGTGTCTTTCAAGGCCAGTTTGTGCAGAAGTAAACATGGCAATGCAACAGCTGACATCCATCACATACCAGACGAGTGAACAGCATAAAGACATATCACAAGCTCGGCAAACAAGGGACAGTAGTGACTGTAGCACATTGCTGTCCTCCATTGACTGGAGGTCTCCATTCGAAGCAGACTCATCCCTCCGCAACATAGTCAGCGGAATCTCGGCTGGTTCCGAGGTTAATGTGGATGATGCAAAAAGGATCGGATACGACATTCTTAATAAAATGGTTGGACAACATGTGGTCAAGTACAATTTCAAAAGGAAAGCCCAAGCTGTGACTTTTGACTCTAAGTCTGCAGTCAAGATAGGTGATGAGGAAGTACAGATTGATCCTCTTCTTCTGTTTCAACGACTCATCATTGCAGGATCTCAGGCAAATGATCTTCCGAATGCCCTCACCTATGAGCTCTGCAACTACCCACCTGCCTTGTTCGAAGGGAAGGGAAAGCTCCTGAAAGCTGTGAAAGCACAACTAGCTGACGACATCTGGTCCGAGGTACCACACAACCCAGCACCATGTCAAAATATCACATACATCCTTGATGGAGGTGCTCTTCTCCATCGCATTCCATGGCAACTTGGTGAAACATACGACAAGATATTGCAGGACTATACCAGATATGTTACAAAACACTATGGTCAGGCAGTGGTTGTGTTTGATGGTTATGAGGCGGGACCTTCAACAAAAGACAGCACACATCAGCGTCGAGTGGAGTGTGAGGGTAGGAAGGTGACATTCCATCTGTCCACGAAACTCCAGTTAAAAAAGAAGAAATTCCTCTCAAACAAAGAGAACAAGCAACGCTTTCTTGAACTTTTGGGAGATGCCCTGGCCAAAGAAGGCTGTGAAGTTATCCATGCCAGAGGGGATGCAGATACTCTTATTGTCCAAACTGCAGTGAGAATCTCTGAGGACAGAGAAACTGTGTTAGTCGGAGATGACACAGACTTACTTGTTCTCCTCATCCACCTTGCAGGAGAAAACAAACATGACATCCACTTCCGACCTGAACCAAAGAAAGGAGCAGAAGTCAGGTGCATGGGTGTTAATTCGATCAAGCATAAGCTTGGGGTCCAGGTTTGCAGGCATATTCTCTTTGTGAATGCTTTCTTGGGGTGTGATACCACATCCAGGGTTTTTGGGATCGGGAAGGCGGCAGGTTTCAAACTTATTCAAGACAGGGAGGCATTATGGAAAAACATACATGTAGTTATGAATATTACTACCTATACTGATGTCATACATGCACCAAAAATGAAATCCAAAAAAAAAAAATAAAAACAAAAAAATACAAAAGAAATACAGAAATCCAAAAGTTCAACCCTGATAAAAATATTGATCCACTCAAAAAAATTTGTGGGACTTTTAGTATATCATGAAGGGTACCCTACTGAACAAATCCCAACAGGTTTCGTTTCTGTTGCAATTAGTGGTGGGTCCTGGTGTACATTGACTGGACTACATTCCCATAACACCTCTATGCTTCCCTTCCCTTAACCCCTTCTGTACTGGCGACGTCTTTTTAATTCTATTCGAGCTATATTTAATTATTTTATGAAGCTTAGGAAGGATATATGAAAGCTAACAGGATTAAGTAAGATAGCCTGTAGCCTCTTAATGAGTAGACGTCCTTGCTAAGCTGTACAAAATCGTCTTATAGTTGCCAGCAAATATTGAAAAGCACATCACCGGTGCAGAAGGGGTTAACACATCTATTCTCCCCTCCCCTCCTCTTTCTCTTCTTCCCTCCCTTCCCTCTCCCTTCATTCCTTCCTCTTCCCTTCTTCCCTCCTCTCCCCCTCCCCTCCCTCCCGTGTTCTTACCTCCCAGTCGTTCCTTCACCACTAGACATCCACCACCAGCCACATACCTGGAAACACAATAACAAACTTAATTAACACAAGTCAGCAGGACATAAACATATATAAATATATTGTATTTATGAACACTTGAACAGGTACAGGTGGATTCTTTCTTGACTACGTTTTTATATACGGTATGTGAATGTATGCATGCTAAGGATGTCCATTGTATGTAGGTATATGTGTAGGAATATACTGTATGTATATATATATATATATATATATATATATATATATATTGTGACGTTAACCACTCCGTTAGAACCGCATGGCTTGTCCTACAGTGACTCGCTAGGATCGCCAGGGCAGTGGATGTGGCTACAGTTGATGTATTATTGTGTGCTTTATTTCATATGAAAGCTCGTGTCATGGGCAGTCCAGAAAGGCTCTTTGTTTTCACCCATGTCAAGGCTTTATATATTTAATTGCAAAGTATATGTTTTATCATTAAGTAGTAATGATAGGAATTGAGAGAGAGAGAGAGTAGAACAGAGTGAGAGGAGGCGCGTAGTGTTTTGCTATACTCGATGACGTCATAGCTGGCTGGCCTCGTGGGGATTCGTTGAGGGAGTTTTTTACCATGCTTTGTGACGTCATGTTTGGCTGGCTTCTTTAGTATTGGCTGAAGGACTTGTTACCGCTTTTTTCCCACGCGGCTTGAGCTAGTGCCAGTATATATACAGCCCTCTCGCCACTTTCTCCCTCAGATCTGGTTTCTAGAACGCATCCCTCTTATCCCTTTGATACCGGTCCCCCGCTCTGCACCTGAGAATCTTTTCCTCTGCCTATCTCTCTCATTTTCCATATCTTTCACCACCTTTTATTAACATTATACCCCCTCTGGTTACCTCTGCAAAATCAGCTTCATGCTGGCCAGTTGTATTGTGCGTTAAGGTCTGATATAACCTATGTATGTTAGTTGTTAAGATAAGTTGATCACGAAGCATTGGTTAGCATTCATATAGTTCAGTACTGCTTCCTATAATTATTAGTGTTCTGCTGGATTAGATAATGCTAGACTAGGGGTGTGATATTATAAGGTATTGTTTCCAATGAGTGCTGGCTTTAGTTAAAAGCTGCACGACATACCTGAGAACTGGAGTTGATTGGGTAAATTCTAGTCTGTGTGCCATTGAGAATAGAGCATGCACGAATGAGGGCTTTTTGCCTATACCATTCTGCACTGTTCTAGGCTCGGTTGTTTGTCTTTGAGGTACGCCAGGAGAACGCTTAATACTTCGGTATTAAGGTTTCTCAAGAGAGCTACCCTTCCCTATAACGTAATATTTGACGCACAGACTTGAGATTTGCACTAGGCTATGCGGCATGCCATGCGCACTAGTATCTCGTATCATTGACTCTAGCTAGACTTTATCAATCATAGTAGACATTAAGTATATTAAACCAATTACTCTTATTATGCATACCCATTTATGATTACACAAGCATTTCGCAGCCTAGTTTGATGTATTGAGACACAAACGACTTAGGCTCTTTTTGTTGATAGGAATACTGTATTGCCGTGGCGAGTATTATTATTGTTGTAGTGTTTAGGATATTCTTGGCTCCGACTGCATTATATATTCTGCCTTTTTGTGACATAGCCTGCTCGAGCATTGTTCCGCTGCCTGCCTTTTTTGGGTTCCATTTCCGATTCGAGCATCTTTATAGCATCTAATATTTAAAGAAGATTCCTTGTTAGTGTTGAAGGACTTTAGTGCACTTTCTTTCATGCAGGAGTGCCTGACATTTATTGATTAAAGTAACGTAAGCTGTAACCTCTCTTACCACCTTATTTTGCATACCATAACCAAGCACCTTCGGTTATAGGTAGTAATAGGCTGTTTTCACATAACATTAAGCCTAGAATAGATGCACATTTATTGAGAGTTTGATAGCCCATTATTGCATATAGAACTCTGGAGAGTATTTGTGTTCTTTGTTCACTGGGAATATACATCAGAGGTTGGAGCTAGCGCTTTCCGTTGTAGCATTTATGCCATTACTAGTCCAATGAATAAGAGCCCTGATATATTTGAACCCCAGTCGTAACAAATGGCGACCTTACCTAGGATTTGGTGAACCTACATTTATTAGCAGGGAATATTTTGTTGTTTTGGGGAATATTTTGCGGGGATCAGCAAGATTTTTTTTTTTTTTTTTGCAACATAGTATAGCCCTAGAGTATTTCCGAGATTTGTTTTGTGTATATTGAGGTATAAGAGTTTGGGGTGCTTCTTTTCTGAATATTGAGGTGGGAAATTTTTGTGAGCATCATGTCTTATACCGGATCAGAGGAGAATGGAGACACAGTACGTCATGTCGAAACTGAGGAACAGCAGCATGATGAAATGGTTAATCAGGTGAACTGTGAGGAGGATGCTAGGATATTTTTGCAATGGCCTGTTACTGCCGAGCGGTTGGAGGGTGTGAATCGGTACGGTCTTCAATGCCTGGCCACAGCTATCGTCATGCGGGTACTAGCAGCATGACCAGGAATAACGTGATAACGTGTGTACTGGGCAGGGTGACTGGTGAGCGAGATGGGTTGAGTGCTCAGAGCCCTTCGGCCATGCTTCCCCTACACTCGACTCCCAGCCATCCCAGTGGTTTGCCGACCCCGGGTACGCTTCCACAGGTGGGTGGTGACTGGCAGGGTGGGTTACCCCTGGGGGGACCACCGGTAATTTCAAACATTGTAGCACCTTCACCTCCTCAAGGGTTAACTCCAGAATTATTGCTTCAGCTCGAATTAGCTAAGATCCAGCAGCAAATAGAATTAGCCAAGATAGAAGAGAGAAAAACTATCAGTCATGAGCACATAGAGCTAGCAAAAATCCAAGCTGAGTCGACTAGGTACTGTGCCGACAGGGACGTAGAGAAGTCGCGAGTAGAGACAACGGGACAGCGACTTGGGGCTGGTAACCGTGCTCATGATCAATCTCTCTCGCACTTATTGAAACTGGTTCCGGTGTTTGATGAGAGTGGGGTAACAGAATTTTTTGCACGCTTTGAGAAGAAGTGCCAGGAACACCAGTGGCCAGAGAATAAATGGGCAGCACTTGTATCCTCTAGATTAATAGGCAAGGGTCTTAAAGCCTACGATGCGTTACCTTTGGAGTCATGTATTGTGTATGAGGATCTCAAGGAGGCTGTCCTGAGGGTTTACGAACTGCAACCAGAAACGTACCGTTTGAAGTTCCGGGGTGTAACTAAGGGAAGAGATAGCACCTTTTTGGAACACGCCCGGGACTTGTCCGATGCTATGGGGAACTGGCTCCGATCTGAGAAGGTAACAACATTTGATGGAGTTAAGCAGTTGATGATGATGGAGCAGTTCTTTAAGAGCACGGGCGGTGATCTAACTTTGAACTTAAAGGAGAAAAACCCAAGAACTCTAGTCGAAGCAGCAGAAATGGCTGATCGACGGCTGTCGTTGATTCGGGGTTGCGGGTCCTCACAGAAGTACGATGTAAGTGCTAAGGACCGTTATCCTCCCCCTCCCCATAGCAATGACACATTTAAACAGAAGAGCCATGCAACTAAAACTGAATCCAAACCTTACACCACACCGTATGTGAAAAGTCAGGGGCCTTTTACATCACAGTATAAGCCGAAACCGAAATTTATGTGTTTTAGGTGCCACCAGGAGTGTCATAAGGCAAATGAGTGCCCTAGTCGACCTCCTCCGGCAGCCGTGTCTTTTGCTCACGGCATTGGAGTGTTCAAGAGGACATCAAAGTTTGTTAGAGGCATTTCTTCCGAGGTAAATACACTGCCAGTGCAGAAGGATCCGGAAGGCTTATTCCCTGTCCGTGATGCCTTTAGTGACCACAGGGGACTCGGTTGTGTGGAGTGGGGGGGTAGAAGACATGAGGTGAGAATTTTGCGTGACACTGGGGCATCGCAAACACTGTTGAGAAATTTCACTGGTAAACCTGTCAATACGGCGCGGATGGTTGTGGTTCAGGGAGTTAATGCGACAAGGTCATACCCGCTTGTAAGAATGAAGATGGAAGTTGATAGTGTGACTCGGGACCTGGATGTAGGAATTGTGGAGAAGTTACCTGTTGGGGGCGTCGACCTCCTTCTCGGCAACGACATTGCGGGACCTACTTCTGAGGCTCCACCCTTGGTCGTTGCCGAGATGCCGGCCGACGTGAGTAGGGAGGAGCAGGAGTGGGTTGAGAAGTGTCCGGTGCAGCCTATGGCGTGTGTTGTCACCGGAGATCCTGCATCCAGGGAGTCACATTCTGGTCAACAATCTTTAGATCAGCGGAGGAAGGGTACCGAGAAGGGGTTGAAAGTTGATGCGGTTGAGAGATTAGTATCAACGGACCTTCTCGGGGACTCATTATTAGGGCCACATTTCGAGTCTGGAGAAGACCCAGTAACTGTTCCTGAAAAGGCAGAGGATGGGCTTAAAAAGACGAAAGAGTTGAAGGAGGACAGTGATGCACAGTCGGGAGATGTAGCAACAAGGTACCCTGACGCGTACCCTATGAGAAATGGGTCGGCGAAGACGGTGGTCCGAAGCTTGCTAGTGTATTTTTCCCGGTATGGTTACCCGCAGGGGATTCAGTCAGTCCAGGGACCCAACTTCACTTCTAGCCTCTTTGTTCAAGCAATGCCGCAGCATGGGATTGTTGGGGTTGTGTCATCTGCGTATCATCCGGAGAGCCAGGGTGTGTTAGAGCGATGGCACTCAGCCTTGAAATCTGTGCTTCGTTGTTGTTGCTTTGAGAGTGGGAAGGATTGGGATCTTGGCCTGCCATGTTACTCAGTTACTTGTTCGTCAAGGGGAATCCACGCAATGCGAGCTAAGCTCATTATTATCGCGCCTCCTTAACTGGGAATGTATTGCGTGAAATGCATGTTAAGTGTTTTATGTACTGTTGGAATGGCTGTGGATGTGTGTGTAGTCTGTATTTTAGCCAATTGGCGACATCGGAAACGAAGGCTTAGGGTGGATCTGTATGGTACCATTCTCACTATAGACGGTACCGTCTCGCCCGAAGGCTTAGGTAGCCATCAGCTTAGGTGAACCATATGATACCCATCTCGCCTTGTACCATGTGTTTTGTTTGCTGTGCGGGAGGTACCTGGGGAGAGTTTGGGATTCAGCCCTAATGAGCTCGTCTTTGGACACCGTGTCAGAGGGCCTTTCCATATGGTTGAAGAAGTATGGGAGGGCGCAGAAAAACCTTGTTCTATGCTCAAGTGTGTCCTCAACAGTCGAGAACGGATGTTGCGCAGTCTGGAGTTGGCTGGCCGTAATTTGACTAGCTCTCAGGCCCTCAGGAAGGACAGGTACGACCTCAAGGTTGAACTCAGGGAGTTTCACGTGGGTCAGGATGTGTTGATTCTACTGCCTCTTGTAGGTCACCCCTTATCCGCGAAGTACGCTTGTCCTTATAGGGTGGTGGAGGAGCTATCAGACCTGGATTACTTGGTAGCCACTCAAGACAGACGGAAGCGCAATCAGTTATGTCATGTTAATCTCGTAAAGGAGTATGGGAGGCACCCCCCTGAGCCTCTCACTGTGCCTGTGATGACGTTTAGCAGTCAAGGTGGAGAAGGAGAACGGGACAGTCAAGCTCAGGTGAAGGATAACTGGAAGGATAAGAAGTTCAAATGGGCACCTGAGTGTGAGAAGGCGTTTAGAGAAGTAAAACACCTGTTGTGCACTCACCCGATCCTCAGGGCCCCTGACTTTAGCCTACCTTTCCAACTAGCAATGGATGCTAGTGGTGTGGGGGCTGGTGCCGTCCTTGTGAAAAAGGACGATGATGGGCTGGAGCATCCTGTTAGTTTCTGCTCGGAGAAGTTCAATTCGGCCCAGGGGAGCTGCTCTGTTGTCGAGGAGGAGCTGCTGGCGGTTGTACTTGCTCTGAGGCATTTCGAGGTCTATGTTCCAGCCTATGGTCCGGTCGTTGTAGTTTACCCAGATTATCACCCTCTCAAGTTCTTGGACCAGTTTCACAATCGGAATATGAGGCTGACCAGGTGGTCACTAAGGTTACTGGTATATAACCTGGACATACGCCATATTGCCGGTTGTGACAACGTGGTTGCAGATGGTCGTTCAAGGGTATATGATCCTGGGTAGATTGACACACGGGTAGCCTCCTGCTTTAGTTTGAATAGTATTTTGCGCTTGGTGCTTGTTGGCTCGCGGTTGTAGCCCAGCGTATTGGGTCGTAAAGCAGGAGTTGAGCGTTTGGTATAGAAGAAAAAAACTAGGCTTGCCCCTATAGTGCAGCCGAAATAAACAAATTAAAAACATAAAAATCAAATAAAAACTTTCTTTGATAGTTGAATTTTTCAGTATGTTATAGCAGTAATTCTGAGTTGCACTCCTCTCAGAATGCTGGGCTAGAGAAGCTCGCTCTTGAGGAGCATAACTACATATGATTAAACCTATTGTGTTGGGGAAGGTTATAATTTTAATAATGTTTTGTTGAGAACTGTGCCAGATATTTTACTGCCGCTGGGTGATGGGAAGTAGAGATATAGCATGGGTTCTAACAATCAGATTTTTGTGAACCTTGGGCCTCTGAGAAAAATCTTGGGGGGGGGGGGGGTGACGTTAACCACTCCGTTAGAACCGCATGGCTTGTCCTACAGTGACTCGCTAGGATCGCCAGGGCAGTGGATGTGGCTACAGTTGATGTATTATTGTGTGCTTTATTTCATATGAAAGCTCGTGTCATGGGCAGTCCAGAAAGGCTCTTTGTTTTCACCCATGTCAAGGCTTTATATATTTAATTGCAAAGTATATGTTTTATCATTAAGTAGTAATGATAGGAATTGAGAGAGAGAGAGAGTAGAACAGAGTGAGAGGAGGCGCGTAGTGTTTTGCTATACTCGATGACGTCATAGCTGGCTGGCCTCGTGGGGATTCGTTGAGGGAGTTTTTTACCATGCTTTGTGACGTCATGTTTGGCTGGCTTCTTTAGTATTGGCTGAAGGACTTGTTACCGCTTTTTTCCCACGCGGCTTGAGCTAGTGCCAGTATATATACAGCCCTCTCGCCACTTTCTCCCTCAGATCTGGTTTCTAGAACGCATCCCTCTTATCCCTTTGATACCGGTCCCCCGCTCTGCACCTGAGAATCTTTTCCTCTGCCTATCTCTCTCATTTTCCATATCTTTCACCACCTTTTATTAACATTATACCCCCTCTGGTTACCTCTGCAAAATCAGCTTAATGCTGGCCAGTTGTATTGTGCATTAAGGTCTGATATAACCTATGTATGTTAGTTGTTAAGATAAGTTGATCACGAAGCATTGGTTAGCATTCATATAGTTCAGTACTGCTTCCTATAATTATTAGTGTTCTGCTGGATTAGATAATGCTAGACTAGGGGTCTGATATTATAAGGTATTGTTTCCAATGAGTGCTGGCTTTAGTTAAAAGCTGCACGACATACCTGAGAACTGGAGTTGATTGGGTAAATTCTAGTCTGTGTGCCATTGAGAATAGAGCATGCACGAATGAGGGCTTTTTGCCTATACCATTCTGCACTGTTCTAGGCTCGGTTGTTTGTCTTTGAGGTACGCCAGGAGAACGCTTAATACTTCGGTATTAAGGTTTCTCAAGAGAGCTACCCTTCCCTATAACGTAATATTTGACGCACAGACTTGAGATTTGCACTAGGCTATGCGGCATGCCATGCGCACTAGTATCTCGTATCATTGACTCTAGCTAGACTTTATCAATCATAGTAGACATTAAGTATATTAAACCAATTACTCTTATTATGCATACCCATTTATGATTACACAAGCATTTCGCAGCCTAGTTTGATGTATTGAGACACAAACGACTTAGGCTCTTTTTGTTGATAGGAATACTGTAATTGCCGTGGCGAGTATTATTATTGTTGTAGTGTTTAGGATATTCTTGGCTCCGACTGCATTGTATATTCTGCCTTTTTGTGAGCATAGCCTGCTCGAGCATTGTTCCGCTGCCTGCCTTTTTTGGGTTCCATTTCCGATTCGAGCATCTTTATAGCATCTAACATTTAAAGAAGATTCCTTGTTAGTGTTGAAGGACTTTAGTGCACTTTCTTTCATGCAGGAGTGCCTGACATTTATTGATTAAAGTAACGTAAGCTGTAACCTCTCTTACCACCTTACTTTGCATACCATAACCAAGCACCTTCGGTTATAGGTAGTAATAGGCTGTTTTCACATAACATTAAGCCTAGAATAGACGCACATTTATTGAGAGTTTGACAGCCTATTATTGCATATAGAACTCTGGAGAGTATTTGTGTTCTTTGTTCACTGGGAATATACATCAGAGGTTGGAGCTAGCGCTTTCCGTTGTAGCATTTATGCCATTACTAGTCCAATGAATAAGAGCCCTGATATATTTGAACCCCAGTCGTAACAATATATATATATATATATATATATATATATATATATATATATATATATATATATATATGTATATATATATATATATATATATATATGCTTAAGTGCACTGTAAAATACAAAGGAGTACAAAGGAGTACAAAGGAAATCAAGCAACAACAGGTCTAGTGACCCTTCTAGGCTGCTTGTCCTCCAAAACACTGAGGATCAAGTGTCCAAACAGTGGTTTAGAGTGGGTAAGGGAACATTGGAAAGGGAACTACTGCCCTGCCACTAACGTGGCAGGACTAGGAAGTTAGTAGGGGACATATGGGTTAGTAACTGAGGGGAGGATAAAATAAAGTTATTCATTTACAAACGCAGTCAGACGCGGGTTTGATGCGAGATATTTGTCTAGGCGGAATTTAAATGAATCAACGGTGCTGCAGTCTATAACGTCTCGGGGAAGCCCATTCCACAAGTTGACAACTCGATTGAAGAAGAAATTCTTAGATTCGTGTGAGTTAAAAGATTTACCAATAATTTTGCAACCGTTTCCCCGCGTGTAATTAGATTGGTCGATAGTGAAGTACTTACTACAGTTCATATTGTCGATGCCTTTGATGATTTTGAACACTTGAATTAAGTCACCTCTTAATCTGCGCTGGGTTAAAGGAAATAGATTTAATTCTCTAAGACGCTCTTCGTATGGTTTGTTCTTTAGGCTAGGTATCATTTTGGTAACTCTACGTTGAACTCGTTCTAGCTTGTTTATGTCTTTTTGGTAATAAGGGCACCAGCATTGAACGCAGTATTCCAGAAGAGGGCGGACTAAGGAATTGTAAAGGGTTAGGATTACGTCTTTGGATTTATGCTCAAATGATCTGCCTATAAAGCCAATTATTTTGTTTGCCTTCTTAACAACTTCTGAACATTGTTGACTCGGTTTTAGGTTACTCGATATTGTTACTCCCAGATCGGTTTCTCTGTTTACATTCTTAAGCTGAGTGCCATTCATCGAATAGTTTGCTTTCTCATTTAGGTATCCGATATGTAGTACTTTACATTTATCCGCATTGAAACTCATTTGCCAAATTTGGGCCCAATGTGACAATTTATCTAGATTGTGTTGCATATCGTCAACTTGATCTTTTGAGAGTACGCTATTTGCAATTTTTGTATCGTCAGCAAATTTTGAGATTGTACAGGTGAGACCCTCATCTATGTCGTTGATGTAAATTAGAAAGAGAATTGGTCCTAGTACCGATCCCTGGGGTACCCCGCTACTTACATTGGTCCATTTAGATGCCTTACCGTTTATGACTACTCTTTGCTTTCTGTCGCTGAGCCAATTTTCTATCCATTTCAACACACCGTCTTGTATTCCATGCGCTTTTAGTTTTACCAGTAAACGTTTGTGGGGAACTTTGTCAAAGGCCTTTTGAAAATCAAGGTATATAATATCTACAGCTTTACTCTCATCGTAGAGGTTGAGGATATCGTGGAAGAAGTCTAAGAGGTTTGTTAAACAGGAACGTTTTTTACGAAAGCCGTGTTGAGTATCTTTAAGTATGTTATTTTCCTCTAAGTGATTTACGAGTCTGTCTCTTATGACCGTTTCTAGCATTTTACATACAACTGAGGTTAAGCTAATTGGACGATAGTTACTGGGTAGGGATTTGCTGCCTTTTTTGAATATCGGTGTTACGTTGGCTATCTTCCACTGATCAGGCATAGTTCCAGACTGCAAGGATTTATTGAATAGTAATGTCAGTGGTTTGGAGAGCTCATCCTTAGCTTCCTTTAGAACTCTAGGCGAGATTGTATCAGGTCCAGGCGTTTTATTTACCTTGAGTTTATCTAAACAATTCAATACTTCTCTCTCTGTAACGGTGATATTGCTTAGAACATCTGAATTATCAATCTGAATCGGCGATGGTGTAGGGATATCACTGAGGTCTTCTGTTGTAAAAACTGATGCAAAGAAGGTATTGAGGGCATTACTCATTTGTACTTCGTCTTTGGTGTATTCTCCATTTTCATCGACTAACGGTCCAACAGTTGAAGTAACTACTTTTTTCTTTCTGATATAACTATAGAATTCTTTCGGGTTTGTTTTACTTTGATTCGCAATATGTAACTCTAGGGTCTTTTTACTTTGCTTAATTAACTGTTTGGCTTTGCGTCGTAGCTCTACAAATTTCACCCGTTCTTCGTCATTTTGTGAGGATTTTAATCTATCATTAGCAAATTTTTTTAGCAAGCAGGCAGTTTGAAATATCTTTATTCCACCATTTGGGCTTATTATTATGGCCTGGACGCCGTATTTTCGATGGTATGCAGTCTTGCACTGCTTTTAGGTAAGTGGTTTCGAATAACTTCCAAGATGTATTTATGTCGTTATTGTTAATTAAAAAGCTCCAGTCAGTTTCTTTAAACATAGCTCTAAGTTTATGAAAGTTTGCTTTCTTGAAATTAGGGACTTTTTCGATGCTACTATTTGGTTCGTTACTAGTAAAGTTTAAAGTGAAAGTTATCGTACGATGGTCGCTGTTACTGAATTCATCACCAACATTCAAATTCTCTATTAATTCTTCTTTTGTTGCAAGTACAATGTCAAGAACGTTATTACCACGGGTCGGTGTTCGAACAAATTGATAAAGCGAACTCTCTTGCAAGTTCGTATACAAGTCATGTCCGGAGTGTGAAGTAAGAGTATCGCCCCACTTGGTCACCAGGTATACCAGGGATATAAAAAGGTTATGCCAAAAGTATCAATGTATCATTGATATACTTATAGTAATTTATCTTTCTATCATTATATTACATTGATTTATCACCACCAATAGACCTTTGAATGAATAGACTATTATGGGCGCTTTAATTACTGTTTTCCAACCTAAAATATTTAACAGTGTGTCTACGTACAGTTCTAGATAATAGTTTAGTTATCCGATTGGCAGAAGATGATCCCATAACAAGCATGAAAGACAATATGGCAGGGGCAAAGCATGTCACTAACTGTCTAACAATTACTGGATATATAATCTCTCTCTCTCTCTCTCTCTCTCTCCTTCCGGTACCGGGCATATTTATCGTATCATCATCTGCCAGGCAAGTCCAAGAATTATATATAAGCAACATAAACACCTTGATGCACACCCACACCCATACACACACACCCACGCCCATACACACTCTCTCACACACACACAAACCCACACACGCACAAACCCACACACACACAAACCCACAAATACACACACACACAAATACACACACGCCACACACACACGTCATAATACTCCCTAATAACAGTTTAAAGAGACTCACAAATTGATGGTAAGGTTGACGAAACTTCAAGAGAGAGCGAGAGAGAGTGAGAGGTATACAGTATAACTACTCTATAAAAAGCAAGTGAGAGAGAGATAGATAGATAGATAGATAGAATACAAAGGAGTACAAAGAAGTACAAAGGAAATCAAGCAACAACAGATCTAGTGACCCTTCTAGGTTGCTTGTCCTCCAAAACACTGAGGATCAAGTGTCCAAACAGTGGTTTAGAGTGGGTAAGGGAACATTGGAAAGGGAATTACTGCCCTGGAACTAATGTCCGTGGCAGGATTAGGCAGTTAGTAGAGGACAGATGGGTTACTACCTGAGGGGGGGATAAAATAAAGTTATTCATTTACAAACGCAGTCAGTCGCGGGTTTGATGAGAGATATTTGTCTAGGCGGAGTTTAAATGAATCAACGGTGATGCAGTCTATAACGTTTCGGGGAAGCCCATTCCACAAGTTGACAACTCGATTGAAGAAGAAATTCTTAGATTCGTGCGAGTTAAAAGATTTTCCAATAATTTTGCAACCGTTTCCCCGCGTGTAATTAGATTGGTCGATAGTGAAGTACTTACTACAGTTCATATTGTCGATGCCTTTGATGATTTTGAACACTTGAATTAAGTCACCTCTTAATCTGCGCTGGGTTAAAGGAAATAGATTTAATTCTCTAAGACGCTCTTCGTATGGTTTGTTCTTTAGGCTAGGTATCATTTTGGTAACTCTACGTTGAACTCGTTCTAGCTTGTTTATATCTTTTTGGTAATAAGGGCACCAGGATTGAACGCAGTATTCCAGAAGAGGGCGGACTAAGGAATTGTAAAGGGTTAGGATAACTTCTTTGGATTTATGCTCAAATGACCTGCCTATAAAGCCAATTATTGTGTTTGCCTTCTTAACAACTTCTGAACATTGTTGACTCGGTTTTAGGTTACTCGATATTGTTACTCCCAGATCGGTTTCTCTGTTTACATTCTTAAGCTGAGTGCCATTCATCGAATAGTTTGCTTTCTCATTTAGGTATCCGACATGTAGTACTTTACATTTATCCGCATTGAAACTCATTTGCCAAATTTGGGCCCAACATGACAATTTATCTAGATTGTGTTGCATATTGTCAACTTGTTCTTTTGAGAGTACGCTATTTGCAATTTTTGTATCGTCAGCAAATTTTGAGATTGTACAGGTGAGACCCTCATCTATGTCGTTGATGTAAATTAGAAGGAGAATTGGTCCTAGTACCGATCCCTGGGGTACCCCGCTACTTACATTGGTCCATTTAGATGCCTTCCCGTTTATGACTACCCTTTGCTTTCTGTTGCTGAGCCAATTTTCTATCCATTTCAACACACCGTCTTGTATTCCATGCACTTTTAGTTTTAGCAGTAAACGTTTGTGGGGAACTTTGTCAAAGGCCTTTTGAAAATCAAGGTATATAATATCTACAGCTTTACTCTCATCGTAGAGGTTGAGGATATCGTGGAAGAAGTCTAAGAGGTTTGTTAAACAGGAACGTTTTTTACGAAAGCCGTGTTGAGTATCTTTAAGTATGTTATTTTCCTCTAAGTGATTTACGAGTCTGTGTCGTATGACCGTTTCTAGCATTTTACATACAACTGAGGTTAAGCTAATTGGACGATAGTTACTGGGTAGGGATTTGCTGCCTTTTTTGAATATCGGTGTTACGTTGGCTAGCTTCCACTGATCAGGCATAGTTCCAGACTGCAAGGATTTATTGAATAGTAATGTCAGTGGTTTGGAGAGCTCATCCTTAGCTTCCTTTAGAACTCTAGGCGAGATTGTATCAGGTCCTGGCGTTTTATTTACCTTGAGTTTATCTAAACAATTCAATACTTCTCTCTCTGTAACGGTGATATTGCTTAGAACATCTGAATTATCAATCTGAATCGGCGATGGTGTAGGGATATCACTGAGGTCTTCTGTTGTAAAAACTGATGCAAAGAAGGTATTGAGGGCATTACTCATTTGTACTTCGTCTTTGGTGTATTCTCCATTTTCATCGACTAACGGTCCAACAGTTGAAGTAACTACTTTTTTCTTTCTGATATAACTATAGAACTCTTTCGGGTTTGTTTTACTTTGATTCGCAATATGTAACTCTAAGGTCTTTTTACTTTGCTTAATTAACTTTTTGGCTTTGCGTCGTAGCTCTACAAATTTCACCCGTTCTTCGTCATTTTGTGAGGATTTTAATCTATCATTAGCAAATTATTTAGCAAGCAGGCAGTTTGAAATATCTTTATTCCACCATTTGGGCTTATTATTATGGCCTGGACGCCGTATTTTCGATGGTATGCAGTCTCGCACTGCTTTTAGGTAAGTGGTTTCGAATAACTTCCAAGATGTATTTATGTCGTTATTGTTAATTAAAAAGCTCCAGTCAGTTTCTTTAAACATAGCTCTAAGTTTATGGAAGTTTGCTTTCTTGAAATTAGGGACTTTTTCGATGCTACTATTTGGTTCGTTACTAGTAAAGTTTAAAGTGAAAGTTATCGTACGATGGTCGCTGTTACTGAATTCATCACCAACATTCAAATTCTCTATCAATTCTTCTTTTGTTGCAAGTACAATGTCAAGAACGTTATTACCACGGATCGGCGTTCGAACAAATTGATAAAGCGAACTCTCCTGCAAGTTCGTATACAAGTTATGTCCGGAGTGTGAAGTAAGAGTATCGCCCCACTTGGTCACAGGTAAATTAAAGTCGCCAAAAATTACGGTATCTTGTGAGTTACTTACATCTGCAATTTGTTCGTAAATTTCTCGGTCAGTTTGCACTGATTGAGCTGGAGGTCTGTATATTAACGCAAGTATTATTTTTGTACCTTTATTATTCTTTATTAGCACAAAAGATGTGTCGACGTTCACAATTTGAGGTTTTGACACGAGGGTCGGGTTAAGACTTTCTTTGATATCAAATAAAACGCCACCTCCATTTTTATTTATTCGGCTGTTCTCAAACATTACATAACCGGGAAGTGAATACTCTGCTAAAAAGTCTCTTCTTCTGTATTGAGCCAAGATTCTGTTATGCCAATCACATCATAATTTTCTGTAAACACTAGTTCCTCTAAATCTGAAAATTTATTGCGTATGCTACGAGTGTTTGCATAGAAAACCTTTAAAGTTGCGGTTTTAGAACTCACAGAACGTTCTTTCATCGAATTTTTGGTTCTGGTCGGATCTACATTTACATTCATGGCTGTCCTCGGTCCTCGGTCGTTATCCCTGGCGGTTTTGAATTTGGGTCGTGTTGGTGGAGCTTTATCCAAATTCGCGGTTCTTGACGGATTAGTATTTAATTCCTTTGTAGGTTGCCGTCCTCGCTGTCTTCGGTCCTCCTTCCTGGTTGTCCTGTGCTGAGTCGATTTCTTCTCCGAAAATCCTTCACCGCATCGTTGAGAAGACGCCCAAAACGTGCTGCTCCCACCTGGTTCAGATGAACTCCATCGTCCGAAAACAAATAGTCATCGTAGTAGAAATTGTCCCAGGTGTCGACGAATCCCACGTTCTCCTTCCTGCAGAGGTTTGCTAGACAACGATTTGTGCTGGTGGCTATGTTGTAAAATCGGCTCTCTACACTAAGCCGGGGGACGATTCCTGAGACGATTATCCTTGATGACTTCTCCTTAAACGACTTGATCAGCTGCTGGTACTTTAAAAGCAAATCTTCCGACCGGGTTCGCTGTACATCGTTGGATGTAGAGAGAGAGAGAGTCATTAAATGTGCCACACCCACAGACCATCACATCATGTCCATAACACCAGTATACCATCATCACCACACACATTAACACACACAAAAATAAATAAATATATATATATATATATAGAGAGAGAGAGAGACACACACACACACACACACACACACACACACACACACATACACACACACACACACACATACCGACTATACTAGGGATTATGGCCAATAGTGCAATGTTAGCTCGAGGTAAAGTCTATTCAATATATTCAGGCCAGAGATATAGACCCCTAAACTTTATAACTTAAAAAAGGGCTAGAGATAATGGGCTGCACCTTTCCACACTTCTTCCCTGGGACCCTGGCTGACTCCACCCAAATGGCAGAAATATAAGGTCGATTGCTCTAGACCTTTTGAGTTATGGAGGTTAGTGGTCAAAACTTGTGGCATAATTGTAATGAATAGACTTAAGGGGGGTCACCGGCTTTTGTGTATTTTTTTCTCCTTTTCTCTTTTTCCCTGACTTGTATCCATTCGGCTCCATTCATTCAACTGGTTTAAGACGTTTATCCCCATCCAGGTGTCGATTTCTTCCTGGCGACCGATAGCGATCCTGCAATTTGAAAGAAACCGGCCTTCGGCCGGGAAATGTTTCTATCGAGAAATGTGCACATATATTTTGAAGGAGGGTCTTGGACGGGTGTCTAGGGTGGAAACTAATAAAACAACAAAAAATACATAAGTGAGTAAATAAATGCGGCCATCCCCTTAAGGGCAGGTTTCTAGTTTGTTTCCTACTCCTCCAGCAATCTTAAAATGTCACCCCATTGACCCCCTTTCAAGATAAATTTGTAAATTTCCCGGCCGAAGGCCAGTTACTCTTAAATTACAGGCTCGCTATCGGTCACCAGGATAAAATCGACACCTAAATTGCACGAAAGGTCTTAAAATTGACAGAATGGGGCGGAAATTCTTAAAATCACCAAACTTATGGGGGCAAGCGTCTTAAAATCTCAAAAACAATGGGGCTAACCATGAGGGAGAAAGGGGTCAAGAAAAAAATCCCTCAAGTGGAGACCTCCCCTTAAGAGTGAAGAGTTGTGGCCTACCTCTAGTGTACAGAGTATAGTTTGAGTGGTGTTAAGGATGTCCCGGATGTAGACCGATAATACACTATCTTATCTCTTACTTTCCACATACCCTGCCACTCTTAAATATAATATAACCTTTAAGTACATTGCAAACAGTGATGTGTATGTATAATTGTATATATCCATCCATACATACATAAACTCATACATACATACATATACACATCCATCCATCCATCTACAGTATACATACATACATGCATACATATATACATACATGCATAAATTCATACATACATACATACATACAAGCATATATATACACATACATACATACACATATACATATATATACATCCATCCATACATACATACATCCATACGGTACCTACACACATCTACATATACATACATACATACACACAATGGTTTTAACCCCTTCAGAATACGAGGACGCGTTTCTTCATTGCCATCTGGCTACTATTTGACGATTTTATCCGGATGATGATGATGATTCACTAGATCATATTTATCCGGATGATGATGATTCACTAGATCATATTTATCCGGATGATGATGATTCACTAGATCATATTTCAAATAGGTCCACTAATCCCACATCCCCAATAATACATCCTCAGTACCAAGTATTGCCCAGTATATTTATGAAGGTACGGTACTGTCCCTGGAACCAGTATATTATGAAGGTACGGTACTGTCCCTGGAACCAGTATATTATGAAGGTACGGTACTGTCCCTGGAACCAGTATATTATGAAGGTACGGTACTGTCCCTGGAACCAGTATATTATGAAGGTACGGTACTGTCCCTGGAACCAGTATATTATGAAGGTACGGTACTGTCCCTGGAACCAGTATATTATGAAGGTACGGTACTGTCCCTGGAACCAGTATATTATGAAGGTACGGTACTGTCCCTGGAACCAGTATATTATGAAGGTACGGTACTGTCCCTGGAACCAGTATATTATGAAGGTACGGTACTGTCCCTGGAACCAGTATATTATGAAGGTACGGTACTGTCCCTGGAACCAGTATATTATGAAGGTACGGTACTGTCCCTGGAACCAGTATATTATGAAGGTACGGTACTGTCCCTGGAACCAGTATATTATGAAGGTACGGTACTGTCCCTGGAACCAGTATATTATGAAGGTACGGTACTGTCCCTGGAACCAGTATATTATGAAGGTACGGTACTGTCCCTGGAACCAGTATATTATGAAGGTACGGTACTGTCCCTGGAACCAGTATATTATGAAGGTACGGTACTGTCCCTGGAACCAGTATATTATGAAGGTACGGTACTGTCCCTGGAACCAGTATATTATGAAGGTACGGTACTGTCCCTGGAACCAGTATATTATGAAGGTACGGTACTGTCCCTGGAACCAGTATATTATGAAGGTACGGTACTGTCCCTGGAACCAGTATATTATGAAGGTACGGTACTGTCCCTGGAACCAGTATATTATGAAGGTACGGTACTGTCCCTGGAACCAGTATATTATGAAGGTACGGTACTGTCCCTGGAACCAGTATATTATGAAGGTACGGTACTGTCCCTGGAACCAGTACAATACACCGACAATACTGTATAAGGTCGGTGGTTGGCCAGTAAGGTCTTCCTATACTCTACCTAAAGCCGGTATCACACGAGAGATTTTATAGTCAACATTCGATGATCAACATTTTTCTGGCAATATTTCCGGAATATTTTGCACTGGTGTCGGAAACTAAACTGATGATAGATGAACTTAGGTAACAGAAAACTATTAAATGTTGACTTCATAAGCTGCCAGACCAGTGTTGAGGATAACTGTTCAGTGTAAAAACGCTCGTGTGATACCAGCTTTAAGGGGACATGGCT
This sequence comes from Lithodes maja, assembly GCA_037953745.1. Taxonomy (NCBI): domain Eukaryota; kingdom Metazoa; phylum Arthropoda; class Malacostraca; order Decapoda; family Lithodidae; genus Lithodes; species Lithodes maja. The sequence goes on from JBAKBP010024216.1 coordinate 32,085, forward strand.
CGGTTTTCTGGCCAGCCCATCTTCCTTATAGTTAGCCCCATTAGTTTTCAGATTTGAAGACGTTTATCCATTAGTTTGGCAATTTTAAGACCTTTCATCCCATTTCTTTGTCAATATTAAGACCTTTCGTACAATTTAGGTGTCGACTTTTTTCCTGGCGAGCGATATGAACCTGTAAGATAGTGGTAACCGGCCTTTCCGGGACATTTTTTTTCTATCGAAAAATGTACACATTTATCTTGAAGGGGGCTCTGGGGGTGTTTTTAAAAGTTTGATTGAGGTCTATGGAGGAAACAAAAATTAATAATACAAAATAACAAATAAGCAAATAAATACACCCATCCCCTCTTAAGGGGAGGTTTTTAGTTGATTCCCTAGACCTCCATCAAGCTTAACATTACTCCCCCTAGACCCCCTTTCAAGATAAATTTGTAAATTTTTTGGTAGAAAAATTTCCCGGCCGAAGGCCGGTTCCCCTTAAATTACAGGCTCGCTATCGCTCGCCAGGAAAAAATCGACACCTAAATGGCACGAATGGTCTTAAAATTGACAGAAATGGGGCAAGGGGTCTTAAAATCGCCAAACTAATGGGATGAACGTCTTAAAATCTCAAAAGCAATGCGGCTAAACATGAGGGAGAGGGGGGGTCCAGAAAAAAAAATCCTTCAAGTGGAAATCTCCCCTTAATAGTAGGTTTGTCAGCAGGCGGGTAATTGACCACTTGCGAGTTTCAGGCTATAAGGAAGTTGGAGCCATAAATATTGCTGTCAAATTGATGTACACTATTAATGTACGGTAGATATTTGATGGATAAAAGGTATGTTGAATTGGGTTATGAATGTACTATGACCATGCTTTAGCTGCTAATTCTGCTAAATGTTGATGCCTACAGGTCCAGCTTCCTTATAGAACGACAACTCGCAAGTGGTCAATTAAGTTGTAGCCATCATAAACCTTCACCTAATACAAAGTGTGTATAACCATATGATGTAGCTATAGCCTATGTATGCAAATCTGGCAGTAATGTGATGCAGATATATCGGTATCTATCTATCTATATGCTCAGGCCCAGTCCCCACTTTTCCTATTTTTTTATTTTATTTTCCTCTATTTTATTATTATTTTTTTTTTTTTTTTTTCTTGGGGGTGGCCGACTCAAGACAAAGCAAGAACAGGAAAACACAAAACTCAAGACAAAACAGCGAACAAACACAGACAAAACACAAAATTCACACACATCTAGGTCACCCAGGAGAATACCTAGTCCGGTCGTTCTAGGTTGGGCAGACATTGTAACCTTTAACCTCTGTAACTCAAAAAGGACTAGCGTAATCGAGCTCATTTTTCTACAAAATAGGAAGACTTGGCTAGGGAATAGGCGTGGAAATTGAAGGCTCATTTCCTCTAGCCCTTTTTGAGTTACAGAGGTTAAAGATTACGATTTCTGCCCAACCTAGAATGAACGGAATATAGTATTTATTGTGTTTTCATTAACTATTGACTCATGAGCTGCTACGGGACTAAACTTTCCGCCAGGTGGAAGGAAAATAGTACATTGTATCTATCTATCTATCTATCTATTGCCTGACGCCGTGATCCCCGAATGGGTGGCCACGAACGAACCGCCCCATTGTAAAATATGACAAAACAAATATATATATATAAACTCAAGTTGAATATTTTTTTTCTATTGATATTCAATTACCGTTGACTAATTGATATACCTGTTTATCCTTATAATGATATACCTGTTTATCCTTATACTAATTGATATACCTGTTTATCCTTATATTGATATACCTGTTTATCCTTATACTAATTGATATACCTGTTTATCCTTATATTGATATACCCGTTTATCCTTATACTAATTGATATACCTGTTTATCCTTATATTGATATACCTGTTTATCCTTATACTAATTGATATACCTGTGTATCCTTATATTAATTGCGCTTTTTTTTCTACCAATATATCTTATAAGGGTAAACTAATATAGACGCTATAGTTAACTTTTCCCTTCCCACATTTGTGTAAAGAGCATAGTGAGTGCAGTAGACCCCATTGTACACTGTAAACACGGCTTTCGTAAAAAACGTTCCTGTTTAACAAACCTCTTAGACTTCTTCCACGATATCCTCAACCTCTACGATGAGAGTAAAGCTGTAGATATTATATACCTTGATTTTCAAAAGGCCTTTGACAAAGTTCCCCACAAACGTTTACTGCTAAAACTAAACGCGCATGGAATACAAGACGGTGTGTTGAAATGGATAGAAAATTGGCTCAGCGACAGAAAGCAAAGAGTAGTCATAAACGGTAAGGCATCTAAATGGACCAATGTAAGTAGCGGGGTACCCCAGGGATCGGTATTAGGACCAATTCTCTTTCTAATTTACATCAACGACATAGATGAGGGTCTCACCTGTACAATCTCAAAATTTGCTGACGATACAAAAATTGCAAATAGCGTACTCTCAAAAGAACAAGTTGACGATATGCAACACAATCTAGATAAATTGTCACATTGGGCCCAAATTTGGCAAATGAGTTTCAATGCGGATAAATGTAAAGTACTACATATCGGATACCTAAATGAGAAAGCAAACTATTCGATGAATGGCACTCAGCTTAAGAATGTAAACAGAGAAACCGATCTGGGAGTAACAATATCGAGTAACCTAAAACCGAGTCAACAATGTTCAGAAGTTGTTAAGAAGGCAAACAAAATAATTGGCTTTATAGGCAGATCATTTGAGCATAAATCCAAAGACGTAATCCTAACCCTTTACAATTCCTTAGTCCGCCCTCTTCTGGAATACTGCGTTCAATGCTGGTGCCCTTATTACCAAAAAGACATAAACAAGCTAGAACGAGTTCAACGTAGAGTTACCAAAATGATACCTAGCCTAAAGAACAAACCATACGAAGAGCGTCTTAGAGAATTAAATCTATTTCCTTTAACCCAGCGCAGATTAAGAGGTGACTTAATTCAAGTGTTCAAAATCATCAAAGGCATCGACAATATGAACTGTAGTAAGTACTTCACTATCGACCAATCTAATTACACGCGGGGAAACGGTTGCAAAATTATTGGTAAATCTTTTAACTCACACGAATCTAAGAATTTCTTCTTCAATCGAGTTGTCAACTTGTGGAATGGGCTTCCCCGAGACGTTATAGACTGCAGCACCGATGATTCATTTAAATTCCGCCTAGACAAATATCTCGCATCAAACCCGCGACTGACTGCGTTTGTAAATGAATAACTTTATTTTATCCTCCCCTCAGTTACTAACCCATATGTCCCCTACTAACTTCCTAGTCCTGCCACGTTAGTGGCAGGGCAGTAGTTCCCTTTCCAATGTTCCCTTACCCACTCTAAACCACTGTTTGGACACTTGATCCTCAGTGTTTTGGAGGACAAGCAGCCTAGAAGGGTCACTAGATCTGTTGTTGCTTGATTTCCTTTGTACTCCTTTGTACTCCTTTGTAAAACATAAT
>JBAKBP010024217.1:0-35586 GCA_037953745.1 Lithodes maja
CATACGCTTTTTCCAAGTCCATAAAAGCCCAAAATATCTCCTTATGCTTCTCTAAATACTTCTCGCATAACTGTCTTACTGCAAACATCTGATCCACGCACCCTCTTCCCCTCCTAAAACCGCACTGTTCTTCTCCTATTGCAACTTCTGTACACTTTATTATCCTCTCTATCAACACCCTGCCATACAGCTTTCCAACCACTGACAATAAACTAATACCTCTATAACTTGAACACTCCTGCCGATCTCCCTTCCCCTTGTACAACGGCACAATACATGCACTCTTCCAGTCTATTGGTACCCTTGACACAACAAAGCACACGTTGAAAAGTCTCACCAACCAATCTATTATCACATCTCCACCCTTCTTTATACACTCCACAGCAATACCATCCAAACCTTCTGCTTTTCCCGCTCTCATTTGTTTCACTGCTTCTTTCACCTCATTTTCCTCAATCCTTTCATTCATTCCCTGCCACCTGGGTGGCCTGGGTAACCTATCTCCATCCACCTCTGCTTCAATCACTGCTTCTCTTCCATCTCTTGTATTTAACAAAGATTCAAAATACTTGGCATATCTTTTCCTCACTTCAACTGGTTCCACTAGTAATTCTCCATTTTCATCTTTCACTGACTCTTCCCTCTTTTGTCCTCCTTTCCTTACTTTATTTACCTCCTTCCAGAACATCTTCTTTCGTTCTTCAAAATTCTCACTCAGCCTTTGGCCCCACCTTTCGTTTGCATCTTTTTTCGCTTCTCTAATTTTCCGTTTTGCCTCTCTCCTTTTCTCCTTGTACCTCTCCCATACCTCAACACTACCATCCTGTAAAACCCTCTCAAAACACTGTCTCTTCTCCTCAACTGCCTTTCTCACCGTATCATTCCACCACTCGCTTCCCTTCCTGATACCTCTGCCTCCTACTTTCCTTTTGCCGCATACTACCTCTGCACTTGCTTTCACTCCTTCCTTAAACTGTTGCCATTCAACCTCTACTTCTCTCTCTTCCATCTCTCTCACTTCCATCCACTTTTCATTTAGTCTTTCCTTGTACTCCCTCTCTTTTTCACTCTTCTCTAACTCACTAACTTTTATTACCTCTCTTACTTCACGCTTGTGTTACGGCTGGATCGGCAATACATATTCGGGATTCTTGATCGTAGGACAGAAATGGCTTATGTGACAACGACACGCTCGATTCCAGTCCCAAATACTATATGCTCCAGACAACAAAAGCACCAACGCCCTACAGAGTTATCGTCTATGGTAACGAGGTACCTTCCTTAACTCGGCGAAAGTGTACAACAGGGGTAGGCTATGAGGCTAAACTCCCTCAGACATTTATAGGTTACGTTATTACTAAAGAAATGCAATACTCAAGAAACTACGTTAATATTAAGCCTCTAATAATGTAGAATAGAAGCAGGCTAAAGGTATGACAGTGAAATGCTAAATGACAAATGTACACGCCTACTTGAAAGCGCGTGCACTAGAATAACTGTCCCCTACTAACATGCACTAGCATGTAGCATACAAGATGTTCATGATCCAGTAGATACCTAATAATACACATGGAAGGAACATAAATAGTAGTCACTTATTGTAATAATGAATCTATACTTGGAATAACTAAAAGGTTGCAGGCAACAGTACTGCGCCGGTAGCCTACTACCGCATAGGCTACTTCGCTTCTCTCACTCTGTCTCCCCTCTGAGTCCGTATGCGCCCTACGCAACGGAACTCCGGACACAGCAGCAAAACGACAGTGCAGTTAATTGATACATGAAAGTATTAATAGTGTTGTCTTGTGTGTGAGTAATGTGTATTGTAAAGTGTTACATACATAAACTTAAAGAGAGCTGCAATGCATAGTAAAATAAAGATATCACCCACTCATCATCCCCATGTGTTCTAGCTAGCAGGCCAAGTCACAGGAACAACGAGTCCCAGCACCGAAAGCGAGAACCCAGGAAAAGACTGTAGAGAACACAAGGACAGATAAATTACGTTACTCTACTATACCGGCACTACGAGCGAGCTGTAGTCTCTGGTACTGCACTCGCTCCTGGCTCGGTAGGCAAATCAAGGCTAAGTCCTCGCCCCTCTACAGACAACTCCTGGGCATGGTCGGGCTCTTACACATGGCACTAGTCTAGTCACAAATTGGATGATGAGCTGGCATATAACTCGTGAACATGTAGAACGTTCACCAACTATCCTCATCAAGAAGATCGCTGTTCACATTAACCCCTTAAATCTAATACATGTAAATATATGCTTGTCCTAAGAGTAATACGAAAGGTGAGTGCTGAAACTCCTTTAGGACCTCAAGGGAAGGGTATGCATTTAAATAGAGAGAAGAATGAAATGAGAGTAATGTCGTCAGAGAGAAAGAGTGCAACCGTGAGAAATTGGGAGAGAGGGCAAGGGATGTTAGAATCTCAAAGGTTCTAGGCAACCTGGTCATAGAGCACACAGCGAGCCTCCAGGCAATGTGCTGTACGACAACATGGGCAGCCCAGGCAGCATAGGCAGGCGGCAATGTACTACCAACCCTGTCGCACCTAGCTATAAGCGCAGGGCTGCCAACCGGTCCATACGTCTGGCAACCACCCCCCCGGCAGCGTGGCGCACCGCTACCCTCTCGCTCTGAAGTCTAACTCACTCTCTCTCTCTGAATTCCTATCATCTCATCTATCAACTTCTCTATTGATACTACATATTAAATGGAAGGTCTCGACATGGCTTAAAACAAAACCCACCACTGGTTAGCAAATGACGAGACCTTTGCAGAGATACAAAGAACATAGTTATACGTTGTCACACTCAATATAAGCAGCCAGCATGGTACAGCGTGGTACCGTGGTGGTACAGTGGAGTACCAAGGAGTACAATCAGGTTACGTTGCCACGCACTGGGTGCGTCACAGCCCCCCCAAGACTTTAGATAATCGACCTTAGAAGCATTATCAAAATCTGACAGGCAACCAACCGACCTGCTACCCTTAGCTGCCACTAATTGCAAAAGGTGCACAACAACTGAAGTGTGAATTATACATAAAACACAATATCGCATGCATCATGCTACAACAATAAAGACTTACAAAACTAAAAAAAAATTCTCGTTTATTTTATTGTTTTATAATCTTTTTGGACGGCGTTATGATAGCCTAATTTTACTCCTGCTCAACCCACACACCGTGCACGACTATCCTGGATCATCAACCCTTGATAGACAATCTGCTATCACGTTCTCACTCCCGGCAATATGCTGAATGTTGAGATTATACTCTTGGAGCATTAGGGACCACCTGGTCAACCGCATATTCCGATTGTGAAACTGATTTAGGAATTTCAAGGGATGATGGTCCGTATAAATCGTCACTACCGGGCCGTAGGCTGGAACATAAACTTCGAAATGTTTGAGCGACAAAACGATAGCAAGAAGCTCCTTCTCTATAGTCGAGTAATGCCTTTGTGCCGAATTAAACTTGCGAGAAAAGAAGCTCACTGGGTGTTCCAAGCCCTCGGAATCAGTCTGCAGTAACACTGCCCGGCACCTACACCGCTGGCATCAGTCGCCAGCTGAAAACTCCTGGAGAAGTCCGGGCTCTCAAAATCGGATGTGTACACAGCAGGTGCTTGACTAGGTCGAAAGCCCTCTGACACTCCGCAGCCCAACAGAACTTCACTGACTTCGACAGTAGATCAGTTAACGGTGCTAAGACAGTAGAGTATCCCCGGATGAAGCGCCTATAATAGCCTATCATACCTAGGAACCGCATGACCCGGCGCTTAGTGGTGGGCCTGGGAAACATATTGATAGCCTGTATCTTGCTCAGGGGGGGCACACCCGGCCTAACCCGACCACGAAGCCAAGATACTGCACAGTAGCCTTTACAAACTCGCACTTCCTCAGGTTCACCACCAGCCCAGCATCGTGCAACTTCCCAAACAGGGTCTCTAAGTGCCTTAGGTGATTATCAAAATTGTCATCATACACTATCACGTCATCAAGGTAGACCGTGCAGTTAGGGATTTCGTCACAAATATCGTTCATCAGGTTCTGAAACGTGGCAGGTGCGTTCTTAAGCCCATAAGGCATTACGTTACATTGGTAGGTCTTGCCATCTACCACAAAACCACAAACTTGCTTAGCTCGGTCCGACAGGGGTACTTGCCAGTAGCCTTTTACAAGATCAATTTTAGTAAGGTACTTTGCATTCCCTATCTTGTCCACGCTGTCGTCAACTCGAGGCAAAGGGTAAGGGTTGGTAGTGGTCAAGCCATTTAGCCTACGAAAATCTATGCAGAACCGCACCTTGCCGTCAGGTTTTGGCTGCAACGTGACGGGTGATGTCCACTTCACATAACCTTCAGTGATCATCCCTCTCTCAACCATGTACTTTAACTCCTCCCGTAAAGCTGGCAACTTTACCGGGGGCACACGGTAGGGCACTGACTTGAAGGGCACATTATCACCGACGTCCACGTCGTGCGTTACCTGAGTAGTGAGACCTGGGTGTTCGGCGAAAACAGAGGGGTATGACCTGAACAGGCCTAGGACAGCAGCACCCTGGTGCTCAGGCAGGTGACTTACAGCTTGCCTAGCCTCTTGTTCAGTATTCCCCGCCCACTGTTCCGCGGAAATGACACAGTCCCAGCTATCCTCCTCAGCAGCATGACTGTCCCCACCTCCTTCTCCACCCTGGCCGCTGCAGGCCAGCACAGGGACAGTGAGAGGCTCTGAGGGGCGTCTCACATACTCTTTCATGAGGTTAACATGACATAACTGATGTTTTTTTCTACGGTCAGGTGTTGCAACGAGATAATCAAGGTCGGACAGTTTCTTAGCCACCACATACGGCCCAATAAACTTGGCAGAAAGGGGGTGTCCAGGCAAAGGTAAAAGCAACATTACCTCCTGACCCACCGAAAACTCCCGAAGCTTCACCTTGGCATCATACTGGTGCTTCATGACCGCCTGTGCATTAACCAAGTTATTACCTGCCGCTGCCATGCAACCTATAAGTCTCTCCCGGCTCTCAAGGATATATTTAAGTACAGACCCCGGCTTCTCTTCGCCCTCCCAGATCTCTTTCACCATACTTAAAGGTCCTCTCACATTATGGCCAAAGACTAGTTGATTTGGACTGAACCCCAGGCTCTCTCCTGGGACTTCACGTGCAGCGAACAGAACATACGGCAGACCCAAATCCCAATCAGTGTCATGTTCTGCACAGTAACAGCGTAGCATACTCTTCAGGGTCGAGTGCCACCGCTCCAAGACTCCCTGACTCTCGGGATGGTAGGCTGACGACACTACAGAACATATACCGTGCAACTGAAGGGTTTGCTTGAACAATTTGGATGTAAAATTGCTCCCCTGGTCTGACTGCACCTCACGTGGAAATCCATAACGGGAACAGAACAATAATAAGTTTTTAACAACTGCCTTTGCCGAGCCGTTTCTCATGGGGTATGCGTCCGGGTATCTCGTAGCCACATCCATGATTGTCAACAGGAATTTATTGCCACTACTAGTAGGCGGGAAAGGGCCAACCAAATCTACTACAACTTTGCTGAACGGAGGCCCGGTGACAGGTATGGGAAACAAAGGTGCCTTCGGGATTGTCTGGTTAGGCTTCCCCGTTGTCTGGCAGGTCGCACACCCAGCCACCCATGCACAGACATCAGCCTTGACCCCAGGCCACCAGAAAAACCTGCCCAATGCCGCCAATGTTTTTGTTACCCCCAAATGACCCGCCACCGGCACATCATGCGCCAGACACAATAAGGACTCTCTATACTTATTTGGAACAACCACCTGGTCTACTACCCTCGCACCGCCCTCCCACTTCGATTTGGGGTCTAGAAATCTGCGGTACAATATCCTGTTGAGCCTAAAGAAATCTCCCGGCTTCGCATCCCCATCTTCCTCCAACTCTATGGCACCATTGCTATAACGAGCTAGGCTAGCGTCTTGCAGCTGCTGCTCACTAATGTCCCTGGGCGTCAATGCATCAAGATGGTTTTGTAATAAGACATTACCCCGGCTAGTAGGCTCTACTGCCTTAGTGGCTCTCGCTACAGCTCTTGCCTCACGCGAAGTCTTACCCAACTCTGCCTTGTTACACACCATATCTGGGCCAGAGTCAACTCCCGTGTTTATTATAGGTCCAAGTACCGAATCACCGAGAAGTGCAGCAGAATCAATGTCCCTTTTCCTGCCCTTAGCAACCTTCTCCTGATCCTTCCTCCACTGTCCCCGAGGTTGAGTGCTAGGCTGTGCAGGAGCCGCAGAGCGAGATCGGGTTACCACACAGGCCATCTCATCCTGTTGGCACCTCCCAACCCATTCCCGATTCTCACCATCCACGTCGGCCGCCCTCTCGGCAACGACTAAGGGTGGAGTCCCGGAAGTGGGCACCGCAAAGTCGTTGCCGAGAAGAAGGTCGACGCCCTCAACTGGCAAACACTCAACGATCCCTACATCCAGCTCCCTGCACACCTCTCCCACTCTCAACTCCAACCTCACAAGTGGGTATGACCTCGTAGCATTTATACCCTGCACCACAACAACTCTGGCCGCATTTATCGGTTTCCCTGTGAAGTTCCTCAACAAAGTTTGCGAAGCCCCCGTATCCCTCAGCAAGTCAACCCTCCGTAGTTCACTCCCCCAGCTCACAAACCCGTGCCCCCGATGGCCACAGAAAGTGTCCCGGACAGGTGTCGAGCCTTCCGTACGCTTCTTTACCGCGTGTGCCTCAGCTGCTGACAACCTACCCCGGGCAGTTGCTGCAGCCTTCAGAGACACACCGATACTGTGAACCAATGACACCGGCTTAGCGGGAGTGTTACTAGGGCACTCACGTGAATAATGGCCTAGCTTCTGACATTTGTAACATTTCACATCCCCAATGGGCTTCTTCCCTTGTGCGGGCGAAGAAGGGGCCTGACCTTTAGTAAACGGGAGAGGCTTGTGTTTGTAGGTGTTATTAGGTGCAATGCATTTAGTGTGGTTATGTGTGTCATAGGATTTGTTATTATCGAAAACTCTGGTGGGTGGGGTATAGCGCCCCTTCTGCCCTGACTCAGCCCTCTGAGCGGCACCGCAACCACGAATCAATGATAATCTGAAGTCTGCCATCTTGGCAGCCTCCTCTACTGTCTTGGGACATTTTTCCTTAATGTTCAGCGTTAGATCGGTTCCAGTGCATTTGTAAAACTGTTCCAGATAGAAAAGTTGCTTAATTTCCTCAGCCGACTCTGCGTGCTCGGACCGAAACCAGTTATTACATGCATCTGTTAAGTCCCGTGCGTGCTCCATAAAACTGACATCGCTCTTCTTATTCACGCCACGGAACTTCAATCTATAAGTTTCGGGTTGCAGTTCGTAGGCCCGGAGCACAGCCTCCTTCACCAGTCCATACACTACACTCTCGTCCAGTGACAGTGCATCGTAGGCTTTCAACCCCTTACCCACTAGACGTGATGAAACTAATGCTGCCCATTTAACCTCCGGCCAGTCATACTCACGACACTTCTTTTCGAAACGAGCAAAAAACTCAGTCACTGCTGTCTCATCAAATGCGGGTACTAACTTAATTAAATGCGAAAGTGAGTCTGTAACCCAGTGCCCACCACCGAGATGACGCCCCGTGGTCTCTACTCTAGACTTCTCGACATCCATTTCAGCCTGGTACCTGGTTGCATCCTGATTGGCTTGGATTCTAGCAACCTCTATGCGTTCTATACTAGCCTGTTGTATCTGAGTCTCCTGCAGCTTAAACTTAGCTAGTTCTAGCTGAAATAACATCTCAGGAGACAGGCCTGGGGGGGGAGAGCACAAAATGGGGGATCCACACCGAGACGTGTTTACGGGTAAGCCAGCTTGCCCTTGAGAACCCTCCTGCTGCATCGTGCTAAGACTCGCTGGCTGAGGGCCCAGCTCAGGGGTAGAGTGGAATGGAGGCTTGGAGGGAACCCCCCAAGACCCCACTCCACCCACCGCCCCATCGCCATCACCCAACAAACATGCCACCAAATTCTTCTTGGGCCAACTGTCAGGACAGTCCCGCCCCAAAACCGTGGCTAAACAGCGAAGACCGTAACAATCAATAGCCTGCAGGCGCTGTTCGGTCAAAGGTGTCTGCAAAAATGCCCGGGCATCCCTCTCTCCACTTATAACACTCCCCTCCCCAAACATCTGTTGTACTTGCTGGTTACTAGGCTGTACCGTGTTATCCTCCCCCGTAAATGATGAGTCATTAGACATAGTGCTGGTTATACAATTGCTGTTCATAAAAAAAAAGAAGTGCTTATTACTAATTGCAGTCTCGACTCACAAAATGTTAAAGATGCTTGAATGACTCTACTCTAGACACCCCTAACGAAACAATCTGCAAGTCCACCAATACAATAATGACACAATAAAAATTCCTCCAATATGCAAGAAAATTCTAGCCAGCTCTACTAGGTAGCATAGAATAGTTCTCCAAAAAACATGTGATAGGATACTACTGAATCTTGTGCAAGGTCGCCATTTTGTTACGGCTGGATCGGCAATACATATTCGGGATTCTTGATCGTAGGACAGAAATGGCTTATGTGACAACGACACGCTCGATTCCAGTCCCAAATACTATATGCTCCAGACAACAAAAGCACCAACGCCCTACAGAGTTATCGTCTATGGTAACGAGGTACCTTAACTCGGCGAAAGTGTACAACAGGGGTAGGCTATGAGGCTAAACTCCCTCAGACATTTATAGGTTACGTTATTACTAAAGAAATGCAATACTCAAGAAACTACGTTAATATTAAGCCTCTAATAATGTAGAATAGAAGCAGGCTAAAGGTATGACAGTGAAATGCTAAATGACAAATGTACACGCCTACTTGAAAGCGTGTGCACTAGAATAACTGTCCCCTACTAACATGCACTAGCATGTAGCATACAAGATGTTCATGATCCAGTAGATACCTAATAATACACATGGAAGGAACATAAATAGTAGTCACTTATTGTAATAATGAATCTATACTTGGAATAACTAAAAGGTTGCAGGCAACAGTACTGCGCCGGTAGCCTACTACCGCATAGGCTACTTCGCTTCTCTCACTCTGTCTCCCCTCTGAGTCCGTATGCGCCCTACGCAACGGAACTCCGGACACAGCAGCAAAACGACAGTGCAGTTAATTGATACATGAAAGTATTAATAGTGTTGTCTTGTGTGTGAGTAATGTGTATTGTAAAGTGTTACATACATAAACTTAAAGAGAGCTGCAATGCATAGTAAAATAAAGATATCACCCACTCATCATCCCCATGTGTTCTAGCTAGCAGGCCAAGTCACAGGAACAACGAGTCCCAGCACCGAAAGCGAGAACCCAGGAAAAGACTGTAGAGAACACAAGGACAGATAAATTACGTTACTCTACTATACCGGCACTACGAGCGAGCTGTAGTCTCTGGTACTGCACTCGCTCCTGGCTTGGTAGGCAAATCAAGGCTAAGTCCTCGCCCCTCTACAGACAACTCCTGGGCATGGTCGGGCTCTTACACATGGCACTAGTCTAGTCACAAATTGGATGATGAGCTGGGCATATAACTCGTGAACATGTAGAACGTTCACCAACTATCCTCATCAAGAAGATCGCTGTTCACATTAACCCCTTAAATCTAATACATGTAAATATATGCTTGTCCTAAGAGTAATACGAGAGGTGAGTGCTGAAACTCCTTTAGGACCTCAAGGGAAGGGTATGCATTTAAATAGAGAGAAGAATGAAATGAGAGTAATGTCGTCAGAGAGAAAGAGTGCAACCGTGAGAAATTGGGAGAGAGGGCAAGGGATGTTAGAATCTCAAAGGTTCTAGGCAACCTGGTCATAGAGCACACAGCGAGCCTCCAGGCAATGTGCTGTACGACAACATGGGCAGCCCAGGCAGCATAGGCAGGCGGCAATGTACTACCAACCCTGTCGCACCTAGCTATAAGCGCAGGGCTGCCAACCGGTCCATACGTCTGGCAACCACCCCCCCGGCAGCGTGGCGCACCGCTACCCTCTCGCTCTGAAGTCTAACTCACTCTCTCTCTCTGAATTCCTATCATCTCATCTATCAACTTCTCTATTGATACTACATATTAAATGGAAGGTCTCGACATGGCTTAAAACAAAACCCACCACTGGTTAGCAAATGACGAGACCTTTGCAGAGATACAAAGAACATAGTTATACGTTGTCACACTCAATATAAGCAGCCAGCATGGTACAGCGTGGTACCGTGGTGGTACAGTGGAGTACCAAGGAGTACAATCAGGTTACGTTGCCACGCACTGGGTGCGTCACACTTGTCTCTTATTCTCCTGTAACTCTTAACTCTTAGCTTTCCCTCCACCAGGTAATGATCTGACATACCCTCCGCCTCACCTCTCATCACATTCACATCCAGCAGTCTACACAATCTTTCCCTTGTCACCAGCACATAATCCATCAATGCCCTCTCTACAATCTCTCCCCTCACAAGTCTATGCCAGGTGTACTTGTGTATACGCCTTTTTTTGAAGAACGTATTACCTACACTCAATCTACACTCTTCACATACATTTTTCAGTCTTTCTCCACTCTCGTTTACACCATCCACGCCAAAACTACCGATGACTCCCTCAACAGGCTCATTTCCTACCCTAGCATTTAGGTCCCCTAAAACTATAACATTTTCATTTTCATCAAACCCTTGTAGACAATCTCTCAAATCCTCCCAGAAACCCTCTACCTCGTCTAACTCTCTTTCACTTCCTGGTCCATACGCACTTACAAAAACCCACCTTTCACCCTTAAACCGCATTCTCACCCACATTAGCCTTGATGACACCTCTTTCCACTCTTTTATAAACTCTCTCAACTCCTCCTTCACAATAATAGCCACTCCTTCTTTCCCCCTGACTCCCTCGTCTACTCCAGACTTTCTACCTATCACGTTTCCAAAATCCACTTCTCCCTCTCCTTTCATCTTTGTTTCATTCAGTGCAAGGACATCATACATCCTTCTTTCAAATAACCTTCCAATATCCTCTCGCTTCTCATTCGTACTACATCCACGCACATTCAAAGCTCCTATTCTTAGGGTCCGGGACCACGAACGCATTCCCTCGCCCCTATCTCTGTCTCGTTTTTTTGGTAGATTTATTTAAGGGGAGAAGGATACCAGGCCCCCCGCCCCCGATCCCCTTTAGCCGACTTCTACGTCTCGCCGGAGAAAAGCGGTGGTGGAAATTTCTCACCCCTCCACCACAGAGGAGGCTACCTGCACCAGAAAGTGGCGGGCGTTGGGGTCGCCGCATCCCTACGCCATTTGAACAAATTAGAGATGCAGAAGGAGAAAAAGATAGAAGGGGCTATGGGAAGTAGAGGACACCAACCCTCACTCTGACAAAGGGTCAGCTCACCACCTTAGAGCCCATACCACCCCTGTTATTCATCCGGGGGATTTCGCATTCCCAGCCTCTCCTATCACTGAATTTCATGACTATCGGAGTATGTAGGTTTGGTACTAAACCCTCTGCGATTTTCCACGTGTATATTATTAGGTAACGTTCTCTTCTACGTTCCAGTGAGTACAGATTCAGTGCTCTTAAACGCTCCCAATAGTGTAGATGTTTTATCGAACTTATAATTATGCGAAGTGAAATTTCTTTGTACACTCTCTACGTCATTTATTTCACCTGCTTTGTATGGGGATGTTAATACGCTACAATATTCAAGCCGCGGTAGCACTAGAGATTTGAAGAGCGTTATCATGCCTTTGTTTTCTTCCTTTGTTTAAGCTTGAAGGGAGTTAAAACAAAATTAAAATTGCAAAAGACAACCAAAGCTCTCGATAATAACTATACAAAAATACCAATAATAATATAAAATCATTATCTCTCAAAGTGTCGGATCAAGTAGGGGTTAATTAAAAGGGCGCGAGCAGGGGGGTTGCGTGACGGAAAGTAAACAAACGCACGTGGCCAACATGTAAACAAAGGGGGAGGTAGGGGGAAGGAGGGGATACTTCAGAGCCACGTCCAAAATATAGTCATTTGTTTATGCTTAGCTGACGATCTTTCTTATATGTCTATATGTATGGAGACAAAAGGCAAAACTGTCTGTAACAAGTGTCTACCCCCAAAGTTGAAAGAATGACAGAGAGTCACATGCAAGGTACACTCGGATACCATAGTTTCTAGCCATCTCAATCCCCTATGTTTTTCTCTATACAATTATATCATTTATCCGGATTGTATTTTAGATAGAACTTGCTTTTCAATAAATAGTATATAATATAGTTTTGTAATTGATTTATAGAAAATTACATTCATAGAAATTTATAGAAAATTACATTCATTCAAGTGTGTTGTTTTTCGGTGTGAGCATCCTAGGTTCGAATCCCCGGACTGCCACATGTGTTTGTCAATTTCATTAATCGAGTTTAGGAGTAAAGTTGGTTGGTGGAGAGAACATAATAATTTTATTTCCAGAGATATGCTTCCCTAACTAGAAATAGGTGAAGTCCACGAATTTGTATGAGTGGGCTGGAGACTATGGTATCCGAGTCTACGTTAGAGCCAAAATGTCTGGACGCGGCGTTTTAAGCCATTTAAGTCATAGGATGAGGGAAAGACAGCTTGAGGGAGAGAGTTTCATAGCTTACTTGTGGAGTAAAAGAAAGACTGGGAAAATTACCATCTTGAACGTTCAGATAATACGTATATTTTAAGAGGGGATGGGCGTATTTTAAGAGGGGATGGGCGTATTTTAAAAGGGGATGGGCGTATTTATTTGCTCAGTTATGTAATATTCTTTATATTTTTCCTGGAGAGCGATAGCGAGCCTGTTACTTTGGAGGAACAGAGGTAGGCAGAGGTATGAGCTCTACCAAGTGCTCCTCTAGTTAATTAATTTTAGAAGGAACCGAAAAATGTACAAATATATCTTGAAAGGGGGTCTAGGGGGTATTTTTCTAAGCTTGATGGAGATCTAGCGATGAAACTCCAAAATAAATTAATACACAAATATAAACCAAAAAGCAAAGCCCAAACCCCTTAACCCTTTCAGTACCAGCGACGTGGGTTATATTTTATTATAGCTATATTTAGACGATATTATACAGCTTAGGAAGGATCTGTGGTAGTTAAGGGGAGGCAGACCGTTTGTTTGGCCTATTAATTTATTTATTCATATATTTTGTTAGTTTCCTCCCTAGACCTCCATCAAGCTTAGAAAAACACTCCCTAGACCCCCCTTCAAGATAAATTTGTACATTTTTCGGAGAAAAAAAAAAACCGGCCCAAGGCCGGTTCCTCTTAAAGTTGCAGGCTCGCTATCGCTCGCCAGGAAATAATCAACAATTAAATGGCACGAAAGGTCTTAAAATCGACAACGAAATAGGGTGAAAGGTGTTAGAATCGCCAAACGAATGGGCCGAACGTCTTATAATCTCAAAAATAGTGGGGCTAATCATGAGGGAGAAGGGGGGCCAGGAAAAACGGTCTGCCTCCCCTTAATTAACTGAGTTGGCTGAGATAGTTTGAAGCCTTGTTATGGCTAGAGGTCCTTCCTAAGCTGAATATAATCGTCTAAGAGTCGTCAGAACAGGATGAAAAGGACGTCACATGGCACTGTGTACGGGTTAAGGGCAGGTCTCCACTTGAGGGATTGTTTTCTTGACCCCTTTCTCCCTCATGTTTAGCCCCATTGCTTTTGATATTATAAAACGTTTGCCCCATTAGTTTAGAGATTTTAAGAACTTTCACCCCATAATAAGACCTTTCGTGCAATTCAGGTGTCGATTTTATCCTGGCGAGCGATAGCGAGCCTGTAATTTAAGAGGAATCGGCCTTCGGCCGGGACATTTTTCTACCGAAAAATGTACAAATTTATCTTGAAAGGGACTCGAGGGGGTGTAATTTTAAGGTTGATGGAGGTCTAGGGAACAAACTAAATACCTCCCCTTAAACATCACCAACTACAAGCCCCAATGCACTTGAACACACTAATGAATATAAGGGTTTTATACTCAGGCCCTATAAGCCGGTATCACACGAGAGCTTTTATAGTCAACATTCCATGATCAACAGTTTTCTGGCAACATTTCTGGGATATTTTGCACTGGTATAGGAAACTAGACTGGTGATAGATGAATTAGACTGGTGATAGATGAATTAGACTGGTGATAGATGAATTAGACTGGTGATAGATGAATTAAACTGGTGATAGATGAATTAGACTGGTGATAGATGAATTAGACTGGTGATAGATGAATTAGACTGGTGATAGATGAATTAGACTGGTGATAGATGAATTTAGGTAACCGAAATATTTTAAATGTGTACCTCATAAGCTGCCAGACCAGTGTTGAGCATAAATATTGAGGGGACAGCGCTCGTGTGATTCGGCTTAAAGGGGGTGACCTGCTTTCTTTCTCTCTCTCTGGGTTGTATCCATTCGGCCCCATTCTGTCTACTGTTTTAAGACGTTTATCTCACTCCAGGTGTAGATTTGTACCTGGCGAGCGATAGCGAGCCACCATATTTTGGATAATGAGTTAGACAGCTGGCTAAATTTGTAAATTTTTCGATAGAAAAAGGTCTCCGGCGAAGCCGGATTTCTCCATTAAATGCTAGCTCGCTATCGCTCGCCAGGAAAATATCAACACCTGGATGGGATTAAATGTCTTAAAACAGTAGGCTGAATGGGGCCGAATGGATACAACCAAGAAAGATAAAAAAAAGCAGATCACCCTCCTTAAGGGGAGGTATTTAGTGTGTTCCCTAGACCTCCAGCAAGCTTAAAATTACACCCCCTTGACCACCTTTCAAGATCAATTTGTACATTTTTCGGTAGAAAAATGTCCCGGCCGAAGGCCGTTTCCTCTTCAGTTACAGGCTCACTATCGCTCGCCAGGATAAAATCGACACCTGAATGGCACGAAAGGTCTTAAAATGGGGTGAAAGTTCTTAAAATCGCCAAACTAATGGGGCGAACGTTTTATAATATCAAAAGCAATGGGGCTAAACATGAGGGAGAAAGGGGTCAAGAAAAAAATCCCTCAAGTGGAGATCTGTCCTTAACCCCTCCAGTACGGCCGGTGACGTACATTTCTTTATATTGTGGCAAATATCAGACGCTTTTATTCAGCTTAGGAAGGACCTCTAGCAAGAATAAGGCTTCAAACTATCTCAACCAACCCTTTGAACCCAGTGGTGATGGGCTGGTCTATCAGAGTGAGAACTGAGCGATCTCTGCCATACCCATAGCTTACTCTGACTGTTCCTTTTATTTATATATTTTCTAGATCTCAAGTGACGGCGTCTCTTCCGTGGATTGACCTCCCAATCTACCAAGATTGGAAGCCAAAGCGTCACATTTTTCCTTTGCCCCTCAACTTTCTCTTCATAATTGCTGAGGGGCACAGGGCCCTGGGTGGGGCTTTGGTTTCCCGGGCGTTTCCGCACCCTCCTCAGCTCCCCGCCATGGAGTGGCTTCGGTCACCCAGGCTTTATTGTGGTCGGCAGGGAGGGTTCTGTGGGGGCGCTCGGTTATGGCCTTGGCCTTGCTCGGGGACTTGGGGCTGTTCGGCCAGGCAGCTTGGAGAACAACAACAACAACAACAACCCTTTGAACCCCTTCTATACCGGCGACGTCTTTTATATTTTATTCTAGCTATATTTAGAGAATTTTGTGCAGTTTAAGAAGGATCTGTGGTGGTAAAAAGGGTTAAGTGAGATAGTTCGAAGCCTGTTAATTACATACATAAAATTTTAAGACTGAGTGTTCCACACATCAGTGCAGTTTCAGTCTCTTGTCCTATTGGCAGCGTTACAGGCAACCCTGTTAAGGGCTGCTTCACTTGTCAAGTTCTTGGATTTGAGATCGGCGCGTATAGTCCGATCCCAGGTCTTCCTCGGTCCACCCCTTGGTGCAGCTACCTCCACAATCACAGACCTGCATTTTTTTCACCCAATTTTGTGCATCCATTCTCTCCACATGTCCATACCATCCCAGTCTACTTGTACGCATCACCTCGCTAATACTCTATACCTAAATGTCTCCTCAGCTCAACATTCAAATTGCTGGAGGCCCTTTTAAGCTGAATAAAATCGTCTAATAGTAGCCAAAATGAAGTTACAAGGATGGTACCGGTAATGAAAGGGTTAACTAAGAACATAAGTGTAATGCCCTCGAAAATGTCCCGCACCCACAATAATACTAACCCGAGTTGACGTCAGGTATAGCGTAAAATAGTCGTAGATGGTAAGTCCAATAAACTCGTCTCGAGAGACTATCACCGTGGTTCGAAAATAGTCGTAGATGGCAAGTCCAATAAACTCATCTCGAGAGACCATCACCGTGGTTCTTAAAAATCGGACTAAGGTTGCTATACTTTTGTACGTCCGTGGTAGTACAGTGGGTTAGCGCGCGGGCCTGGTGGTGATGGTGGTGCGTCACTAACCAGGGTTCGAACCCCACCCAAGGCATCTCAAAACCTGTGGGTTTTTAGGGGTTTTTAGGTTAAATTCCCTTCAGAGGTTCGTACCCCGCGCCAGGTACCAGGAAAGGTTGATCCTAAAGGTAGCCTGGGGATAATTCCCATTCCTATTTAACCTGGAAAAAACCTAGCATTTCATTGGTGGCAGCTAGGGAACGTGACCAGGTAGCTACGTGGAGCACCCGTCACGCGAACCCTATACCAAGAATTGAGATGGCTAAGGTAAAAAGGCTACGATACCCTACGACCTTACGAGGCTAGGGACTAGCCTAACTAAAAAGGAATGTGGTGTAATGCCCTCGAAAATGTCCCGCACCCACAATAATACTAACCCGAGTTGACGTCAGGTATAGCGTAAAATAGTCGTAGATGGTAAGTCCAATAAACTCGTCTCGAGAGACTATCACCGTGGTTCGAAAATAGTCGTAGATGGCAAGTCCAATAAACTCATCTCGAGAGACCATCACCGTGGTTCTTAAAAATCGGACTAAGGTTGCTATACTTTTGTACGTCCGTGGTAGTACAGTGGGTTAGCGCGCGGGCCTGGTGGTGATGGTGGTGCGTCACTAACCAGGGTTCGAACCCCACCCAAGGCATCTCAAAACCTGTGGGTTTTTAGGGGGGTTAAATTCCCTTCAGAGGTTCGTACCCCGCGCCAGGTACCAGGAAAGGTTGATCCTAAAGGTAGC
The DNA here is from genome assembly GCA_037953745.1 of Lithodes maja. Lineage (NCBI taxonomy): Eukaryota > Metazoa > Arthropoda > Malacostraca > Decapoda > Lithodidae > Lithodes > Lithodes maja. Next base: position 17,223 of record JBAKBP010024217.1, read on the forward strand.
CTGGGGATAATTCCCATTCCTATTTAACCTGGAAAAACCTAGCATTTCAATAAGAACATAAGAAAATGGGAGTCTGCAAAATGCCGATCGGCCCATACAAGGCAGATCCCTGTCACACCCAACCCCAATTACAGGCCCAACTCACTAATACCTTGAGTACTGCCCCCACCAAAATGGTCAGGGATTAACACAAGATTACGGGGGTCTGCTGAACGCCGATTGGCCCACACCTGGTAGATCCCCCTCACACCCACTACCACAGATCCTTCCTAAGCTGCATAATATCGTCTAAATACAGCTATTATATTATCGCTGGTACTCAAAGTGTTAAGATGTTGCAGCTGCCAAGAATGATGTGTTCAGCATAATTTACATGACATAAACTTGGCAAAAACTAAAAGTGTTGGTGCTCGCTTAAGGGGGGTGACCTGCTTTTTTATTTTTCTCCTTTTCTCTCTTTCTCTGGCTTGTATCCATTCGGCCCCATTCAGCCAACTATTTTAAGACGTTTATCCCCATCTAGGTGTCGATTTCTTGCTGGCGAGCGATAGCGAGCCAGCATTATATGAAGAAATCCGGCTTCGCCGGAGAAATTTTTCTATCGAAAAATGTACAAATTTAGCCTGCTGTCAAACAAAAATAAAAAATATGCTGGCTTGCTACCGCTCACCAGTAAAAAATTTACACCTGGATGGGATAAACGTCTTAAAACAGTAGGCTGAATGGGGCTAAATGGATACAAGCCAGAGAAAGATAGAAAAGGACAGAACAAAAACAGATCACCCCCTTTAAGGGGGTGGTACTCGTTTTTGCTGGTCCAAATTAATTCTACTTGGTGCCATTCGATTTCCCAAGATATATATAGATTCGTCACGTCGTTGCGATTCCAAAGGTATATAATTTTTTGGATTTAGACCATTTTGTAGGCCCCTTGTGTTGAGTTACCCCAATTACAGGTGAGTCTCTTACCGTAAACTCCTTGCCATGGGCACGAGCAACATTAGGAGATGTTCTGCTCGGCCTCGAAAGCCAATGGGTTCGCTTGGATTACTGCTCATATCAATAATATAAACCAGTTATAATTTTGTGTATGATGTGAACATCTAGAGTAAAAATCAGGAGTTACCTACTCTGAGCAATGCCTGGCAGCCCTGTTAGAACTGGGAGGCTGACGGGAAAGAGTCTAAGTAACATAGATCTGGGGAGTAACATAGGCTATGTTAATACCCGGATTGAATTAGCACCCGCAACCCCCCCACCCTAGACTTATGGCAAGGATAAAGGTAACAAACTCTAGGGGGATGAAACGCCATATGTCCACTTGTAGCTCCTATATTTTTGACACCTGTGTGTGAGAGAGAGAGAGAGAGAGATTTACATAGATACAGTGACCACACAGACCTTACGATCCCAGCGGGGTGGTCAGGACTTAATTCTAGTGGAGATAGCTAAGCAGAGAGTAAGGGAAAGTGGAAGGAAAGAATAGCAAAGAAGAGAGAGGGGGAGGGAGAGAGAGAGAGAGACAGGGGGGGGGGGAAGAGGGAGAAAAAAATACACCAGAGAGAGAGAGAGAGAGAGAGGGGGGGGGGGGGGGGGGGGAGCTATATTTGCAGTGCCCCAGGATGTAAATAGCACAGTTCACGCCCTGTTTATTAATCAATTTGGTGGTGAAGGGGAGACGATCGTTTATCTGGACCCCCTTCTCCCTCATGTTTAGCTCCACTAGTTTTGACATGTTAAGACGTTGGTTCCATTAGTTTGGGGATTTTATGACCTTTCACCCCATTACTTCTTTGTCAATATTAGGACCCTTTGTGCCATTTAGGTGTAGATTTTTTTCCTGGCGAGCGATAGCGAGCCTGTAATTTTAGGAGGAATCGGCCTTTGGCCGGGAAATTTTTCTACCGAAAAACGTACAAATCTATCTTGAAGGGGGGTCTAGGGGTGTTTTTCTAAGCTTAATGGAGGTCTAGGGAGGAAACTAAATTAATTAATTAATAGACCAAACAAACAGCCACTGTCCCCATAAGTTAGATGGCGATGGTGGTGGTGATAGTGGTGGTGGTGGTGGTGGTGATAATAGTGGTAGTGGTGGTGGTGATAATAGTGGTAGTGGTGGTGATAGTGATGGTGGTGATGTGATGGTGATTGTGGTGGTTATGGTGATGGTGATATTAGTGGTGGTGGTGGTGTGAGTGGTGATGGTGTTAATATGGGTATTAACTATGGGTATGGGTATGGCAGAGATCGCTCAGTTCTCACTCTGATAGACCAGCCCATCACCACATGACTAGAACCCAGTCCTCTCAGCATCAGCTAGGAAAGGCCCTAGAAAGCCGCCTTTGGCGGGGGGATAGCTCCCCTATTTCAACCCCTTTCGGGGTTGGGCACCCGCAGTGGTGATGGTTGTGATGGTTGTGTGTATGATGATAGTAGTGGTGATGGCTGTGATTGTATTGGTGTTAGGGTGGTGGGGGTGGTGATGGAGTTGTTGTTGTTGTTCTTGGTGGTGGTAAGAAGTAGGTGCTATAGTTTCGTTATTAGTACTATGATCCAACTCTCACTCCAGACATACACTATTATATCCTTGCTAGACCTCCATCAAGCTTAGAAAAACACCCCCTAGACCCCCTTTCAAGATAAATTTGTGCATTTTTCAGTTGAAAAATGTCCCGGCCGAAGGCCGATTCCTTCTAAAATTAGAGGCCCGTTATCGCTTGCCAGGAAAAAATCGACATGGCACAAAAGGTCTTAATATTGAAAACGAAAAAAAATGAGGCGAAAGGTCCCAAAATCGCCAAACTAACGGCAAGTATTACCCCCTTAGCAACTTATGACTGGTGATGGGCTGGTCTATCAGAGTGAGAACTGAGCAATCTCTGCCATACCCATAGCTTACTCTGACTGTTCCTTTTACTTATATATTTTCTAGATCTCAAGTGACGGCGTCTCTTGCGTGGATTGACCTCCTAATCTACCAAGATTGGAAGCCAAAGCGTCACATCTTTCCTTTGCCCCTCAACTTTCTCTTCATAATTGCTGAGGGGCACAGGGCCCTGGGTGGGGCTTTGGTTTCCCGGGCGTTTCCACACCCTCCAGCTCCCCGCCATGGAGTGGCTTCGGTCACCCAGGCTTTATTGTGGTCGGCAGCCTACGGCAGGAGGGTTCTGTGGGGGCGCTTGGTTATGGCCTTGGCCTTGCTCAAGGCCTTGTGGCTGTTCGGCCAGGCAGCTTGGAGAAAAACAACAACAACAACACAACTTATGATCGACTATAGGACGGCTACGCCAACGAACTTGACAATTATCTTGACCCCTAACTTCTCATAACTCAAAAGGGCCTAGAGTAAACTAGCTGTAAATCTCCACACCTATTTCCTGGTGATCTCTTCCCAAATGATAAAAATGTCAGCTCGATTGCTTTCATTCATTTTGAGTTATGAGAAGTTAAGGGGTCAAGATTATTGTCAAATTCGTTGGCACTACCTATAGCTATAGTACTGTACTAAGTTCCAACTCTCAATCCAGACATACAGTATTATGTTTTCTATAAAGCCGGTATCACACGAGAGCTTTTATTGTCAACATTCGATGATCAATATTTTTCTGGCAACATTTCTAGAATATTTTACAGTTATCGGAAACTAGACTGGTGATAGATGAATTTAGGTGGCCGAAATATTTTAAATGTTGACCTCATAAGCTGCCAGACCAATGTTGAGGGAAAAAACACTTGTGATACCGGATTAACTCGTAAATTCGATTGGTTTCTGTATTATCTTTCCCCTCCCATTCCAGACACATGTAAATTCTATAACCAGTAGATTTGATCATTGGATACCACAAATTCTAAATAGGTAATATTCACAATGACGAATTTTTGCAACCGGCTCGACGCAAGACTGACTTCCCAGACTAGCGGAACCTTGATTGTCTGCTGTACCCTGTTCCAAATAAGTAGGCCAAAAGTGTTGAACATAAACTCTATAACTCACAAATGACTAGAGTAATCGAGCTAATACATCTATCATTTGGGAAGGGTCAGCCAGGGAATAGGTGTGAACATAAACCTCTATAACTCACAAAAGACTAGTGTAATCGAGCTAATATAGGGTCAACCTGGGAACAGGTGTGGAAATTTACAGCTTATTTACTCCAGCCATTTTTGAGTTATAGAAGTTAGAGTTTACGATTTTTGGCCTACCTATTTGGAACAGGGTATACGAGCTTGTCACATTATCTTGAACTTCACGCACTCTCATGCCACCTATTGAACTTCTTAACGTCTGGGATGGAGCGTGATGGCTCCAACTGTTTGAGAGTGTCTAGGTTGGGGATGGACGGCCCATACTGGTATTCCAAGTTGAGAGATAACTTTCCTTCAGAGGCTATGAGACATGCTGGTGAAGGCTTGGAAGGTGGTGCCGGCTGTGGGTTTGGCATCATTCATTCCTAAGCCCTTGAAAGTGTATTTTGCTCCTGTACAGGTTCTACTGTTTGATCCACCTCACTTTGAAAATTAAGTTTATATTCTCCTATTAGACCACCCCTTAAAGTGATGATCCCCTACCCCGCTGTCCTCTCAGAGACAGATCTCATCTCACCCTGGCCCCTTCGGGGGCCCGAGCATCTTGAGCGGCTTCGGTCAACCGGACTCGGGACTGCTCGGCCAGACAGTCTGGGGAACTACAACAACAACAACTATACAATAGAGCTTTGCTATTGATGCTGTTTTGGTATGGCACTGCCGAGGCTGGTGAGGAGCGGATAGGTGCCACAGGGGATTCTACTAGAGTCTTACCTGGGTGCTGTTTGGCACCACAAAAGTGTCAGCTACAGTGTTTGCATAGTGGGGCAGTGTTGTGGCAGGATTTTGATGTTCTAATCTCCAAGTTGCCTAATGTGTAGTAAGGTCTTGATATGGTAATGTCTAGTTGTAGCCCTGTTGAGGCTGGTGTGGTTTGCAGATACTGCAATGGGACTTTGTTGAAGTCTTGCTGAGGCCCGGTTAGCACTATGCGTCTATGCCAACATCAGCCACAGTGATAACATGATGGGGCGGTGTTGTGGCAGGACTTTATTGAGTTTCAATACAACTGCGGAAAGGCAACCCCGTCTGAGCCGTTACAATGTAAGTAATAGAAAAAAATGCTAAACCATTGGATGTATGTAGGCCTAGATATGTATAATAACAATTTAGCAGTCATACTATATTTATTTCTAACTTTGGAAATTACATATATTACAGAAGTTTTGCTACCTTAAGTACAATATGAACACAAAACTATAAATTGAATCATATGATGACTCCAAGCAAGTTACGATAGTACACAAACAATACTTCCTTACAACACGCCATATAAGATGCACTTAAGGGAGCCCACCTTGCTGTTTTTCTCTTTCTCTCCCTCTCTCTTTGGCTTGTATCCATTCGGCCCCATTCAGCCTACTGTTTTAAGACGTTTACCCCCATCCAGGTGTCAATATTTTCCTGGTGAGCGGTAGCGAGCCAGCATATATATATATATTTTTGTTTTACAGCAAGCTAAATTTGTACATTTTTCGATGGAAAAATGTCTCCGGCGAAGCTGGATTTCTCCATACAATGCTGGCTAGCTGTCGCTCGCCAGGAATAAATCGACACCTGGATGGGGATAAACGTCTTAAAACAGTTGGCTGAATGGGGCCGAATGGATACAAGTCAGAGAAAGAGAAAAAAGGAGAGAAAGATAAAAAAAGCAGGTGACCCCCCTTAAAAAAAAGGCAGCCAAAAGTCCCCCTTCAATAATTGAACCCCTTCTGTACCGGCTAAGTCTTTTTAACTTAATTCTGGCTACTATTAGACAATTTTTGTGCAGTTTAAAGAGGGCCTACAGCAATTGACCACTTGCGAGTTTGAGGCTATAAGGAAGTTGGAGTTGTAGACATATTAAACAGAAAGGCAATAATAATGTAGGTTTCTGAGGGATAGAAAGTATGTAGATAATTGTTTTAAGTATCTATAAATGCACTACAACCATATTTGTGCTGGTAATTTTGTTTGAATAGTGATGTTAACCCTTCAAACCCGGTTGGTACACACGTGTACCATTTTTTTTTGGCCCCAGGAACCCGGGTGGTACAACATTGTACCATTGCTTGAAAGCCTGTGAGCTTCGTGTGCGAGGCGTCGGTCCGACGCATGTAAACAACAGCCGGCTGGACCGACGCTCCGCATCTCCGGCCACAAGAAGGAGAGCGTCGCTTGTTCGTGTGTGCCTGTATGTTGTTGTTCAGTATCGAAAAGTGGTGTAAAGTGGCTGGTTTGGCCATAAAGTTATCTCCAATGAAATCATCATCACAGCTCACCCAGTTGACTTAGAGAGCTCTACTTAAGGCCATTTTACAGGTAAATAACACAGCTACGCTTGGGGATGCGCGGGAATGCGGGAAGCAGTCTGATTAACGAATATACGGTAGCCTAGCCTAGACGTTTTTCGGCCAAAACACCCGGATTTCGAGGAATATATATATAATATATAGCCGGGGTCGGAGGGTTAAAGGCTCCAACTTCCTTATAGAACGAAACTCTCAAGTAGTCATTTAACAGGGTCGAAGTATCTCTCTTGAACCCTTTCTACTACCACAGATCCTTCTCAAACCCCTTCTGTACCGGCGACGTCTTTTGTATTTTATTCTAGCTATATTTAGACGATGTTGTGCCGTTTAAGAAGGATCTGTGGTAGTAAAAAGGGAAAATTAAGATAGTGCGAAGCCCTTTATTACGGGAGGATCTTCTTCAACTAAATAAAATTGTCTAAACATACCCGGTAGCTACAATAAAATGGAAAAGATGTTGCCAGTAAAGAAGGGGTTAACAACGGTGCTACCATATACTAAGCCAGTACAATACAATAAAGTGCTCCTCCTCACATGCTGTTTATAGGCTATTCATAATCTTTAAGGGGACACTGATTGCTTTTTTGGCCTATAAATTCATTCATTCATAAATTCTTAGTTTCCTCACTAGACATCCCTCAAACTTAGAAAAACATCCCCTTGACCCCCCCTTAAGATAAATTTGTAGATTTCCCGGCCGATTCCTCTTACAATTACAGGCTCGCTATCGCTTGCCATGAAAAAATCAACACCTAAATGGCACGATAGGTTTTAAAATTTATAGCGGAATGGGACGAAAGGTCTTAAAATTGCCAAACAAATGGGCCAAACGTCTAAAAATCTATAAAATAATGGGACTAAACACGAGGGAGAAAGGGGACCAGAAAAATTACCGTCTCCCCTTAACTTTTCGGAGGTCATTTTAACTCTACTAGTCCTACTTCGTTATGAGAACCTTATAGTAACAGACTAGTGGTACCGATCTGCATAAAAGTAGATACGAGGTGAGATCATTCATTATCAAAACGGTGATAAGCTATACAGTATATACTTCCTCACTTAGTGCGTTGTTATATGTGCGATTAGTTTGCTTGGGAACCAGATTAACTTGCTCATGTAGTAATGTTTAGTAAGCGTTGTTTCCACATAGCGATATTGATAAGTTAATTTGACTTTATATTGTCTTTGTCCCAATTTTGGTTTGTTTAGTTTGCAAGTTTTACATTTTAATAGTTTTAGTGTAATAATGAAACAACTTAAAATATGGTGACTTCAAGTGAAGAGTGCCTGGATAAGTTTTCAAACAATTCAGACCTTTTGGAAATATAAATATATATTACAAATTAACACAACTAAAGTCAGTATCACACAAGCACTTATTTTCCCTCAACATTTATCCTTAACACTGGTCTGGCAGCTTAGGTGGTAAACATATACAGTAATAATAATAATAATAATAATAGTTCTTAAAGCTAGCGCATGCTAAGCTAGCTAAGGATAGCTCAAATAAGGCCGATTAGGCGTATTTCCATTGGGGTCCTGTACTACTACCCCATCCCTTTGCTCATGAGGGATGGTAACGACTCAGTGCTTGTGAAAAATCTTTAATGCGCCGAGCGTGGGCGCGAACCCGGGCCTTCTGGGTGGAAGTCCGAGACGCTAGTCACTACACCAAGCGAGCCGCTTCTGTCACCTAAATTCATCTACCATAAGTCTAGTTTCCGATACCAGAGCAAAATATTACAAAAATGTTGCCAGAAAAATGTTGATCATCGAATGTTAACTATAAAAGCTCTCGTGTGATACTGGCTTTACAGAACTAGTCTACAAAAAAGCAATAATAATATTGAATCTTCTTACAGTACTGGAATATGACCCTAAGATTTTATTTTTATATTGTAATCCCTAGACTTCTATCAAGCTTAAAAAAAATAAAAACACAAGACCTCCCTTCCAAATAAATTTGCAATTTTTTTTTGTGAAAACAATTGACATCTAGATGGCACCAAAGGTTTTAATTATGACAAAGAAATGGGGCGAAAGGTCATAAGATCACCAAACTAATGGAGCGATCGTCTTAAAATCTCAAAACTAATGGGGCTACACATGAAGGAGAAGGGGGTCCAGAAAAAAAAAAACACCCCTTAACCCTCATACCCTGAAAAGTGACAATCATGACATTGTAGGCAGAAGACAAATTACCGCCATGGTGACAATATTCATAATCACCCGGGAGACATAAATACAAAGGGTTTTTCCCCCACCTAATCTTGTACAATTTGGCATGGCTTGTATAAACGAATTTCCACGATCATGGCGTTCTTCATAATCACCTCAGATACAAAAGAAAGTTTTTTAGTTTTGTACAATATAAGCAGATTTCTCACACACAAAGACTTAAGTACCGGTAACATGATGTAACTTCGGACGGGGAGATAACTTCGGACACCAGAACCAGATTAACTTGCGCATGTAGTAATGTACACCTTATGAGGTGGATTGTGTTCTTCTATTTATAAATCATTATTTTACTTAAGCATTGTTTCCACATAGCAATTTTGATTAGTTATTTTGTCTTTTTACTGTGTTCGTATACGTTTTGGTTTGTTTATTTTGCAAGTTTTACATTATAACTCTAGAAAAAATAATAATAATAATAATAATAATAATAATAAGCATGTTACTTATTTCTCATAAGCGCCAATTTTTCCGAAGAATTCACTAGCGCTCGAAAAGAGAAAGAAAAAAGAACAAAAATCAATGCATCAAAAGAAGGCTTATATACAACACACATTTAACAATCACTAGCAGTGGCAAAATAGCCTAAACTCTATAGCCATCTGTCATGACACCTCTCTCAAGATCATAGCTTCTCTCAAAGAGAAAAGTCTTAAGTTGTCTCTTGAAGCATTCAACAGAACTCAGTTGTCTCATGGACAGCGGCAACCTGTTATACAACCTCGGAGCCATGTAGGAGAATGACCTCTCAAAGAAAGAAGACTGCTGGAAAGCCCTTGGTTCATCAAGACGAAAAGGGTCATTGTCATGACGCACAACTACACCATGGTGTGCCGGTGGGCGCCTGAGCAGCTCCGCAAGGTACCTAGGCTCACCAAATTTGAGAACCTTAAAAGTCACCAAACACAACTTAAATTCTATTCTTGCTCTTACTGGCAGCCAGTGCAGTTCTATGTGAAGAGATGTAGTAGGAGTTCTAGGTGGAACACCAAAAATTAGTCTTGCGGCCCTGTTAAGAACAGACTGAACTTTCTTCAAAATATAATTTGGAAGACCCACCAACAGGGCATTGCAATAATCAACACGAGAGAAGACCAATGAGTGAACCAACGTCAGGAGGCAACGTTTGGTTATAAACGGCTTCACCAAATAGAGATTTCTGATGTGCAAGTAACAACTTTTAACTATCTGGTTTACATGCTCTTTGAAATCTAATCGGGAGTTCACATATACACCCAGATTTCGAACAGAGTTGGCCGGTCGCAGCTGAGATCCACCCACATTGATGGAGAGGGCACCTACTATATCATCAGCTCTTCTATTTCCTCGGATGATGAGAATATCAGTTTTACCATCATTTAGTTTAAGTTTTCTCGCTCTCATCCACTTCTTGATATCAGACATCAACAATTCCATCTTACTCCGTATATCAACTATATTTGTGATTCTCACATAAATCTGGGTGTCATCTGCATAAAAGTGAAAGGTGACATTATGTGCACGAAGCAGAAGAGACAAACTGCTAATATAAATTATAAATAGGATAGGACCTAAAACTGATCCCTGCGGAACACCATACTGCAGGGGTGTCGAGTCCGAGACCACTTGATTTACCATCACACTCTGGGATCTACCTGACAAGTACGACCCAAGAAGCAAGAGAGCGGAGTCACGCACACCACAATCATAAAGATCACTCAATAACAACTTGTGATCCACTGTGTCAAAAGCCGCAGAGAGATCAAGCAAGACCAATAGTGAGGCCACACCATTGCAAATGTTCTCAACTAGATCATTATGTACTCTAATCAATGCTGTTTCAGTTGAATGATGCTGTCGGTAAGCAGACTGAAAAATTGGGATAGTTTCATTCTGCTGAAGTAGTGGTTGTAATTGGTCAAGTATTGCACGCTCTAATATCTTTGATATGAAGGACAGGTTGGAGACAGGACGATAGTTCAACATGTTCTCAACATCAAGTCCAGGTTTCTTTAGAGTAGGTCGGAGTAGTGCATGCTTTTCAGAATGTGGGAAGCTACCTTCAGAGAAGCACTTATTAATTATTTTGGAAATAAACTCAACTGTGTGATCATAGACTCTTGGTAGCTTGGAAACATTTATGGGATCCAACGGGCAAAATGTTTTATTGAGGTTTCTTATGTAGAACGAGATCATGTCCACCTCTACTGAGTGAAAGGATGAGAGGACATTATTAGGAATGTGTCGGGGTTGGAGTACAACTGAAAGTTCTTCACCAACAGAAGCATCATCCAGTTCCTGTCTTCTGCGAGTTATCTTGCCAGCAAAAAATGCCACAAAGTTGGCAGCCAACTCGGCATCGGGTACAGAAGGTCTTAAGCTGACTCTTGTTTTTCCAAGTAAACTGTTTACAATTGAAGCCAACCTCCTCTGGTCGTTACCACACAAGTCAACTTTTCCCTGATAATACACTTTCTTTTCATCTTTGATTTTGTGGACCACAGCTCTTCTGGCTGACAGATATTGCAACCATGTAGAGTCTGTTTTATTTTTCCGCCATTCACGTTCAGCTCTTCTACGCGCTCTTCTAAGAAATTTAACTCGAGTGCTATACCAGGGCGAATCATCTCGTACTATGATTTTCTTCTCTACTTCTGGACAGTGATGATCGAACACTAATTTAAGTGCATTTCCATGTACCTCCACCAGCTCATCTGAAGTAAGGTTGGAAGTATCAATACTTCCCAAGTACTGTTTTACTTCACTGCTAGCCAAATTTAGGTCTGCATTTTTATAATTTCTAAATCTGATTACTTTTTCATGTGTGAGTGGCTTAGGGAAATCAAAGCTGAAAGTAATCAAAGCATGATCAGAGGTATTAGGGTCAGCATTCTCAACATCAACATCCAGAACACCACCACAACCCACAGGAGAGAAAACCAAGTCAAGGGTGTGTCCTAAGATATGAGTTGGGTGGGACACATGGTTTACAAAATTGTTCTGATCAGTCAACTCAAGGAACTCAGGAGAGAATGGCTTCAGATGAGGGCTGTCAACCCAGTAATTAAAATCTCCACATATCAAAAGTCTTCCGGTTTTAGCAGAAAATTCCTCGAGAAACTGCCCAAACTCTTCCATAAAACCCCTATCTGTGCCGCGATGGCCAGGCCTATAGACAACTGCCATTCTTAGAATTTGTTGATGGAGTTTTATTTCCACTTCCAACAGTTCATAATAAAGAGGGGCTGGGTTATGGCTTATTTGCAAGATATTCACCAGAGATGTGGAGTAGACAACTGCCACTCCACCACCCGGATGATCTCCCCTAGGCCTAGGAACATTTATTATGGAATGGGTTTTAGGCAATGCCGCCTGGATAATATTCAGATCTGACTCGAACAACCAGGTCTCAGTGAGACATAATACATCAAGGTTACGTTCATCCAAGATCTCGCAAATATGATCCATTTTGTTACGCAAGGACGAACATTCAACAGACCCAGTTTCAACCGGCTCCCATGTGCATTTTTCAGTTTTTTGAACCTACAAAATTGGTGTTCTCAATAACTTTATTTCTCTGAGCTGTCATTAAAGGACAATTTCTACTTGAGGCGAAATGATTTGACGGCTCCGTAACTGATGTGGAGCTCATACAATTTATACATTTGGGGGAAGTCTTGTTGGTGCAGTCTTTTGAGTTATGAGTACCGGCACAGAAGTTGCATTTTGGATCCTCATTTTTCCGATAACACCTGTCACTGGTATGACCAAAGCCCTGGCAATGGTAACATTGTGTTACCCAGAAGCGATCGTATGCACGACATCTCACAAGTCCAACATACACAGAATTGCCATCATCCACAATGGAAGAGCGTATTTCAGGTGACATTTTTACTACCGCAGTCTTAGTGTGTGCATCACTCTTTTGCTTAGTGAATAGCAAATTCATAGCTAAGCCATCGTCGACCAGGGACTTTATTCTTGGGTTCTTGTTGAGGATGCTGGGAATGATCTCATTATCCTCAGCATCATTAGCAATGCCTACCAGAGTCATTTTTGGCATCATCTTCTTTGGTTCGGAGACACTGAAGTCACTGTCCACCCCCAAACACTGATTGATGGCCCTTCCTGCATCTTCTTTGGCTTTCTTGGATGGAAGTCGTACCACCAGTACACCTGAATCAGTTCTAGTTAACTTGTTAACCGGAACCGAAGCCAAAGCAGTCTCGATTGCCTTTGTATCTGGTGGGCTTACTGGCTCGGAGGATCGGTCTTTTGGCTTCACTACCAGGACCTGATGGTCCCAGACAGTTTTTTTCTTTCCACCATCTACCACCTCAGTGGTGCGTTTGGTCGGCTCCTTTTTGGTCTCTTCAAATGTTTGCTGAACTATCTTGGCAAACAAGGGAATGTCGGGGGCAGCAACTTTAGTCTCAAGGATATCCATTCTGTTACCAATACTCTCTATCTCCACGGCCACTGCAGCAAGGGCACCCTTCACTTCGTTTACAATGGCAGTCTTCACTTCACCAACTAGGGCAGCCGTCAGGTCATCCAAGGTCTGCTGACTAATTGCTGCATCCTTTGCAGCCAGGGGGGTGGTATCGCAAACAGTGCAATGCCATTTAAATCCAGGTTTCTTCTTTGCAAGTACAGTCAGGACCCCCAATACACGATTCCACAATGCGCGAAAACCCTAATACACGAGTTACCCCTCGAAAATAACATTAATTAATTAAACATTAATTACGCGAGGTGGTACCACAATACACGAATCGAGAGCTAAGAAGGGGCCAAATCCGCTATTCCCGCTTGATACGCGAGCACGTCTACGTTTCGCGAGGCCCAGGAGTAGCTCTGAAAAAAGAAGAAGACGGGCATACGCCTGCCTTCCCTCCCGCTTACCCTCCCTCCCTCCCTCCCACAGTCCCGCTCAAGCGCTCATAGCCGTGCGGAGTGACCAAACGTTTGTAGTGCCTGCCACTTTTTTCGCCATGCCACACCAATATAAGAAGATAACACACAAAATGAAGGTGGAAGTGTTGGATCGCAAGAAAAAAGGAGAAGGAAACTGTGCAATAGGCTTGTCAGAGTAAACTGTTCGTACGATTTGGTCAGGGAGGGAGAAGTTGGAGAAAATCGTGAAGTCCTACGGTCCTAGTCCTAGTCCTAGCCTATCTACTACTAATTTTAAGGTAAGGTTTCATATTTTTATTCATTGTTCTTATTATATATAAGATATAGACTGTACTGTAGAGCCAAAAATGTCGAAAATAAGGCCAAAAATTTCGAAAATAGGCCATAATTGAGAGACGTCACCCAATCTAATTATTCCCATTTAAAGTTAGTTCCACAATACACGAATTCACAATACGCGATGCCTCCTGTCACCCCTATTCTCGCGAATTGGGGGTCCTGACTGTACTCTGAGGTCCTCATCATCAACATTTATACAGTTAACATGAAAATAGGTACCACACGAGTAGCAGCCCAGTGATTTGGCCTTCCCCACAACCTTCCCACAACTACAACTCTGCTTGCCCGCTGCCATTTCAGTGGAAGTAACCAATAATATACAATGAACCACAGTTATGGGATAAATACATGATGTTATGGAAAAAACAAGTATGTCTGCTGGGTTCTTCTATAATGCAGTCATTTTTCCATAACTGTAGCTTACATACTGGTACTTTTATCCAGAAATGTCCGAAGTATAGCCCCCGTCTTGTCCGAAGTATAGCCCCCGTCCGAAGCTAGGTCATTTCATAGTACTGTACTGTAGAGGGTATAAGGGTTAATTCTATCTATCGATCTATTGCCAGATGCTTTGATCCCCAAGGGGATGGCCACAAATGAATCACCTCCAGTGAAGCAATTCAATCGATTCTCTAGCTTGTGTTCAGGGGAGGGGTGCTAGCCCAACTGCTCATTGTTGAGTAAAGTGGGTGAGGTACATGTGTATACTCTGTTTCTTTTCAGCTGACGATAAATTGAATCCCTTAGCAGCTAATTTCTTGATACTTAATGGAAAAATAACTGCATCCTATTAACCCGTCCAGCCCCGGCTAGTTTTGTAATGTTTGTTCACCAGAACCCGGCCGGTTTTCAAAAAATGGTTTTATTCCAGAAACAATAGCGAATGGGTTAGGAATGAAGGAAAAACCACGAAAAACCGCTCAAAAAGCTTAAAGAATGGTCCTACAGAGCCCCCGAAAACGTATTTTATAAGAGTAAAAAATTGAAGGCAATTACCCCAAAAAACCAGGTTATTGCGCGCTCACGCGCACGCACGTGGACTTTGAGAGTTTTCAACCATCGGCACGGTTGCGTGGGATACGTACACAGTTCCCATACAAATCTGAGCCCTCTTGCGTGGCTACACCTGAGGTTACGGTCGGCGCAATTAGGGGCAATTAGGGTGACGCGCCAGGCGCGTCTCTGGGGCTGTGCGTTACATACATCGCCGACGCGCCAGGCGCGTCGCTGGGGCTGTACGGGTTAAGACCAAGTTTATATAATTAGCACCATATTTCACCACAAAATCTTCAAAATAACTGAGAAATTTTGATGGGAACTTTGAAATTTACTGTCAGTTGAAAAGAAACAGACTATAGTGTGATCATACTGGTAGAGTGGCTGTGGTTGTGAATGTAGTCTGTAACCAGTGTAATTAACTCCACCCTGGGTTCTTCGGGGGCCCGAGCATCGGTCAACCGAACTCGGGACTGCTCGGCCAGACAGTCTAGGGAACTACAACAACATCACCTCCATCATGTTGATCAGGTACTAACATTAACACTGTAAACACAACACTGGTCTATTGCACCTCTGATGCACCATTGCAGGGAAGGGTTATTATACAGTCAAATTATACGGATGCTACATATTGTCTTAACTATTATTCTTAACTGTCACACTTCTACACCAATTGATAAATAGTTATAATTCTTTCAAGTGTCGTAATGTATTGTAATGTAAAGTATGGTACCGGTGCTTACTTGTGCCGGTGTGACGGCGTCTCTTGCGTGGATTGACCTCCTAATCTACCAAGATTGGAAGCCAAAGCGTCACATCTTTCCTTTGCCCCTCAACTTTCTCTTCATAATTGCTGAGGGGCACAGGGCCCTGGGTGGGGCTTTGGTTTCCCGGGCGTTTCTGCACCCTCCTCAGCTCCCCGCCATGGAGTGGCTTCGGTCACCCAGGCTTTATTGTGGTCGACTGTGGGGGCGCTCGGTTATGGCCTTGGCCTTGCTCGGGGCCTTGGGGCTGTTCGGCCAGGCAGCTTGGGGAAAAACAACAACAACAACAACTTGTGCCAGTACTTCACAAATTAAGTACAATACAGTTACATTATTTCCCAAACACTCTACTGAAGGTGCATCAAACTTAAACTAGGCACACCAATACAAATATTTTACCTCAGTAGCTTCATATTTCTAGATTTTGTAAGGCTTCACTGGTAGCTTTATAAGTTTTTAATGCCTAAAGTTTTGAGGACATATTAAAAAGCATATCATACCACACAATATAGACTAATTCTCATTGGTAAGTCCTATGGCACTGTCACTATCTTCACAATAACGGTGATAAATTAATGATTGATATTGTCTTAGTGTCAATGAAATGAGGGCCATATTATCATGATTTGTGAAGTTTCTCATGTCAACACTGGAGAAATGCAACTAGTTTTTTTTCTTCAATACGTTATTTGATGATGCAGTTTTTAACGCCGTACACTCCACAGTGGATTTGGTAAGTTTGTTTGTCTTTATTATGTGCAGTTTCTGGTTTAGGGCTTGTTTGTTTTGCAAGTTTTACCTTATATTATCCTCACATAACATTTTGATTAGTTCCTTTGTGTTTATCTTGTGTCGTCCCAGTTTTGGTTTGTTTAGTTTGCAAGTTTTACATTATAATTTAGGAAGTCACTTATTAACGTCCTATAAGGCGTCCTATTAAAACTGTTTTTTCTTGTACTGTTTTGGTTCTTATTCATTATATAATTTGTTTTTCTTTATTTTGTTTTGCAAGGTATTAAAGTATCATGATGGGATTTTTTCAATTTTGTTTCGTCAATCTTCAATTTCATTATACTACACTGCACATGGTATACACTGACACATGCTTAACAATTGTTCACGCATAATCACAACACTTCGTAAAGATAAAGTATTATACCCATATGCAAGTTTCTCCAAAATACAGAAGTCCTCATAGACGTGCGAGCCTAAATGTTTTCTAAATACACATACTAAAACATTTTCATTTACATAAATCACTGACTGTCACAGAGTGATTTGGATATTTTCTGATTGGAGAACAGCGAGATATATTTTTGATTCACCGCACTAACACTTTGAGTACTTTCTTGAGCCCTGCATGTATCACACAGCCACAAAATACAGGAATATCAGCAAGTTTTTTTTAGTAGCTCACAGAATCCTGCACTCATGTAACTGTAACTTAGTTATATAGTTCCTTCATTGTCTTTACTAAATACTTCCTGCCAGACACTACTGTTCATCATTTATATATATTGTTGTAAACACTTAAGTTTTTATGTTCAGTTTCTTTCACTGCACAGGTAACGTTCCATAATACAGTAGCTACACAAATATATCACTGCATCACAAAATACAGGAATGTCAGTAAGTGTTCTTCAGCTCAGAGAATGCTATGTATGTATATACTCAGGCCCAATCCCCACTTTTATTTTTATTTTTTTCCTAGGTTCGAGTCCTTGGAGTACCACATGTATTCATTACTTTCATTGATTTCATTAGTTAGGTTTATGTGTAAATTAATTGGTGGGTTGGTGAAAACAAATATGAATGAACTTCACAAACACACACAAGTCCTTCACATGCAACCAGCATGTTTGTATAGAGTCTCGAGCCTGGATTAATCAATGATACCCTTCCATCATACAATACTTACCACTTTACCTCACCGCACTACCATCTTCAAACTATCCATATATATCAACAGAATGATATGGTACTACTTAGTGTATAATGACTCATGGATAAGTTTCAGTGCTGATAAATATAAGTTACCACAGACTTTAGCAGCTATCATGGTGGTAAGTGCATTGCTGAATCTGGTCCCCGGAATAGGATCAAGGACCTTTTGGTGGTATAAGCTAAGGCTATAACCCACTCAGTCACTCAACCTACCAAATATTCTTCTGATTATATCAGACATAAATCATGGATATGAAATCACCATCCCTTATACTGTACAGTACAGTATATCCAGTAGCATTCTCAACATGATTATTAGATATTGGTAGAGTAAGAGGACTGCTGATAGAGGTACCAAAGTTATCTCTTTATGGGGAGATTTAGAATTGCTATTATAGACATAGTTGTGGTATCATTATCACTAGTGGTCAAAGTAACTAAACATTCTTCAAGCCAAGACTACTACTACTTTGTGAAGTCAGCCATCTTCACTCTTCCAGTTGAGACTACTACAACCACTGTGTGAAGTCAGCTATCTTCAAACGCTCTTCCAGCTGAAACTACTACTGCTAAAGCGTGAAGTCAGCAATCTTCAAACACTCTTCCAGCTGAGACTACTACTACTGCTAGTGAGTGAAGTCAGCAATCTTCTTGACGACGTTGACATCAGTGAGGATAAGCTTGATGAGGGCCCTGGCTTGGAGGGTGGCTGGGTGACGCTCCTCAGTGTCCTCCTCACCATCCTCCTCCTCCACAGCTTCACCACCCAGACCCATCTCCGCCTCCAACACTGTAACACGGAGAAAG